>CM075186.1:30198833-30211333 GCA_037577475.1 Chaunax sp. Z400
AAAAGGAAAAACTTTTAATTTTCAGCAAAACCGTTGTTGTGTAAAGGTTAATATACTAATCTCAAATCTTTAAACTTCCTTTCTTAAAATAAAGGAATTAAGCATTGGTTATTGTCACAATGCACCATCCTGTCAACAGTCTAAAAGTAAAGGAAGCTGGTTAAGACAATGTTGACAGCACTCTCTTAACCAGCTGTCTTGCACTGCTGTCATCAAAGCTGTGGCTACTTTCATATCTAAAATATCAAACATTTTGCTTGTTTACACTTTTTGCTTACTACATAATTCCGCATGCATTAATTCATAGTTTTAATGCCTTCAGTATTTGTTCAATGATGAAGAAAATAATTCAAAAAAAAAGGAAAAACAATTTAATTAGAAATGTGTCGAAACCTTTGAATGTATATGTGAACAAATTCTGAAAGTGTGTCTTTTTTTTAATCTCATCTCATATTTCTGTGTTTGTTTGTCTGTATTTCTCAGTCTGGCTCATGTTAACAGTTTTCTCTGGTCAAAACGCTTCTAACAGTACTGATAACACTGTTTAAGTGCCAGATGTGTCCTGTGGAGGAGCATGACCACACACACACACACACACACAGACACACAGACACACACACATACAGACACACACACACACACACACACACAGACACAGACACACACACACACACATACACACACACACACACACACACACAGACACACACACACAGACACAGACACACACACACACAGACACAGACACAGACACACACACACACACAGACACACAGACACACACACACACACACACAGACACACACACATACAGACACATACACACACAAACACACACACATACACACACACACACACACACACACACACACACACACAGACACACACACACACAGACACAGACACACACACACACAGACACAGACACAGACACACACACACACACACACACAGACACACAGACACACAGACACAGACACAGACACACACACACACACACACACACACACACAGACACACACACACACACACACAGACACACACACATACAGACACACACACACACACACACACACACACACACATACAGACACACAAAGACACACACACACACACAGACACACACAGACACACACACACAGACACAGACACACACACACACACACAGACACACAGACACACACACACACACACAGACACACACACATACAGACACACACACACACACACACACACACACACACACACAGACACACACACAGACACACACATACAGACACACACACACACACACACACATACAGACACACAAAGACACACACACACACACAGACACACACACAGACACAAACACGCACGAACAGACAGACAGAGACACACACACACAAACACGCACGAACAGACAGACAGAGACACACACACAGACACACACACACAGACACACACACAGACACGCACACACAGACAGACAGAGACACACACACAGACACACACACACACACAGACACACACACACACAGACAGACAGAGACACACACACACACACACACACAGACACACACACACACACAGACACACACACACGCACACACAAACACGCACGAACAGACAGACAGAGACACACACACAGACACACACACAGACACACACACACACACAGACACACACACAGACACACACACACACACAGACACACACACAGACACGCACACACAGACAGACAGAGACACAGACACAGACACACACACACACACACGCACACACAGAGACACACACACACACATACACACAGACAGACAGACAGACAGAGACACACACACACACGCACACACAGACAGACAGAGACACACACACAGACACACACGCACACACAGACAGAGACACACACACAGACACACACACACACGCACACACAGACAGACAGAGACACACACACACACACACACACACAGACAGACAGACAGACACACACACAGACAGACAGACACACACAGACACACACACACACACACAGACACACACACACACAGACAGACAGAGACACACACACACATACACACACACACACAGACAGACAGACAGACACACACACAGACACACACAGACACACACACACACACACACACACACACAGACAGACAGACAGACACACACACAGACAGACAGACAGAGACACACAGACACACAGACACACACACACAGACAGACAGTGATACACACACACACACAGACAGACAGACAGACACACAGACAGACACACACACACAGACACACAAACACACAGACACACACACGCACAGAGACACACACACACACACAGACACACACACAGACACAGACACACACACGCACGAACAGACAGACAGACAGAGACACACACACACACAGACACACACACAGACACACACAGATACGCACGAACAGACAGACAGAGACACACACACAGACACACACACACAGACACACACAGACACACACACAGACAGACAGAGACACACACACAGACACACGCACGCACAGACAGACAGACAGACAGACAGACAGACAGACAGACAGACACACACACAGACACACACACAGACACACACACACAGACACACACAAACACGCACGAACAGACAGAGACACACACACAGACACACACACACAGACACACACACAGACAGACAGAGACACACACACAGACACACGCACGCACGCACAGACAGACAGACAGACAGACAGACAGACAGACAGACAGACAGACACACACACACAGACACACACAGACAGACAGAGACACACACAGACACACACACACACGCACACACAGACAGACAGACACACACACACACAGACAGACAGACAGAGACACACACACACACAGACACACACACACACACACACACAGACAGACAGACAGACACACACCCAGACACACACACAAGAACACACACACACCATTTGCGACCCTGTGTCAGATTGATTACTCATGTTATTGATCACCTGTGTGTGTCCACCCTTAAGAGTAGACACACACTTAAGTGATTGGTTTGTGTGTGTGTGTGTGTGTGTTTGTGTATAAAACATGTAGTAATACCAATAGTGTGCTCCTCGTTTAGGAGATACTGTTCTCCAGTAGAGTGACATCATACTCCTATGTGTGTGTCGTTCACCACTATTACCTGATAAATCATTGACTAACAGAATCAGGGCTTCAGGACTAAATGAAGAATGTTTGCATCTTTACTTTTGTTTGTTCTGCCAACAGTTTCATCAGATAACATCTGACTCACAATCAAATGATTCAGTTTGAAGGCTTCCCTGATGGTCAACAAAAGGATGTGGAGGGCAGTCATCTAACTTTATTACATTTTTACTGGTGAGAGTTTCAGTCAACATGCTAACAGTGGGGGGGGGGGGGTTGAGTCTCCCATTCTCTAGCTGTAGCTTAGAGGAAGCCTTAACCAACCAGGCTGCTGTCTGCTGTACAACACTGACACAAACATGAAGTTGTGTTAGAGAGAAGTGAAGTAGAGGAACGCTAGTTTTCTACCAGAGAGGATAAAGCTGGCAGGTTATCGATCATGTCTAATGCCTTCAATGAGTCTCTTTAACTGGGAATTATCTAGAAACATGCATGGGTTCAAAAATCATTTAATTCAGTCAGCTGTTTATGTGGAAACTACACGTTACCAAGACAACCATGGTGCTGGTCCACTCTGAGCTCTGTTACCTACAGTGGACAGAGCTAAGCTAGCTGTAGCCGACTGTTTTCCATGACCATAGGCTATAGCCTCATATTGACCATACAAACATGGGCCTGGTACACGGGTCCTCTTAATGCCTGGTATCAGACACTTTTAGAGACGTATGCCCCTTGTCCCACATGCATATTGCACACATGCATGCACACATTATGTGACTTTGACATATCCTTTTTTTCTTTGGTTACATTTGAGTGAAGCAATTCTTCACTGCTACATTTTTTCACATCAAGTAATGACAATATCGTTGGAATAGCAAATATTGACTGTGCTTCCCACTTATTATTTCTCCCTGATGCCATTTTTATTCTCACAGAAATGGTCAATGCATTTCTTTTTTTGCTGGGTTTGGTTGGTTTTGAGTCTTTAGCCCTTGTCAAAATGAAACTTACTCCATGTTGATCCTTGCCATCCGTTCAACATTTCATATGTATTTTACCTCCGTTTGTAGCAATGGTAACATTAGATATGTCACATCCATGTTGGATTGGCTCTAAAATACCCTGAATTGAGTGTCTTGATGTTAAATGTTAAGCTGTGATAAACTCAATACACAGACCAGCCGTTACTCCACAGTTGTATCAAGTCCCTGTTCAGCAGGACTATTCAACCTCAGTAGCATGTGGGCCAAATAGGAAAATGATGGGGGGTCCGTGGGCCACACAGAACACTTGACTACAAATAACTCGACTTACACTTTAATAAATTACTACATGAAATAAACTAGTCCTGCACATGCCTTTTTTCAATTTAATGGTATTCTAACCAATTCCCGACAGCTGTCATACTAAAAACTAGGGAAGCTATGGTTACAAGCTTGATACAGAATTTTATTGAAAAAATTGAAAACTTATGTGTAGAATACCAAGAAGACAAATATGGAAAACCAGATGTATAGTAAAACAGTAGCCATCAATCAGACTGATGGTTAGTAGGCCTGTTCATAACATCCTACATAACAATTCCAAACATGCATAAGGTGCTTTTTACAGGCAATATGAACATAGAAAAACAGTAACCATCAAATTGTTATAACAGGTCTAACCCCAATAAGTAGCAGGACCTGTTCTAATAGAACTACTATACATATGAGACTTCTGTCATTTTGAGCCTACTTGAGTCAGTGGGAGAATTTACACTGCATTAATTTTGCTATTTCAACATAGTTTGGCTCATAAGTTGTAGGGGTAATCCTGAGGCACTCATGGAACTTCTCATTGTCAGTATTAGCAAGGCTTTCCTTATTGTGTGGCACTGGTGTGGGCTGACATGGTTAGACCAAAAGTCCACTGCAGCAAAGGAGGACTGCACATCAACCAGCTCCATCTGAAACATGCTCTCATTCATACCAGACATTACCTCTTCTGCCTTGACACAGAAGTCTGCCTCAGGTTTGATGGAAAATGGGTCACGGGCAAACTGCAGTACCTCAATGGGAATGCTGAAATCCTGGAATCTCTCAGTAAAGTTTTGCCTGAAGTCTGTGCTCATAAATGCACAGAGTTGTGGGAAGTGCAGCACTTTTGTTGTCATTAGGTCTGTTGTTAAAATTGTGAGCTTTATTTTGAAGGCAGAAAGCCTCTCTGACTTTTCCCGCCCCTGAACTTCCAGATTTAAAGTGTCTGGAAAGTGTCTTCAGCCATAAACTGTTCATCCAACACGTGCTCCAAGACGCATGTCGTTTGTGTTTCCATGTGTGAAGGAAAGACACAGTCTCCTGGTGGAGTTCACAGAATCGTCCAGAACCTTTCCTTTGCTGAGCCATCTGACATCTTTATGGACGAGTAAGTCTGTGTGTTCGGCAGACGTGTCAACAAGCAGCAATCGGAAAAGACGATGTTGAAGGCTGGAAGTTGAGCGAATACAGTTCACAATGTTCATGACAGTATCCATGGTGCTTTTCAACGCACCACTGAGCTTTGCACATAACACAGCCTGATGAATGATGCAGTGTAAAAACTGCATGTGTAGGGCGATGCCTCGTTACCAGAACACCCTACAGACCTTTTGTAAATTCAGATCATGCTCATTAACAAACGAGATGATCTTTTGAAAAATCACTTCACCTGTTGTGTGTCCCTCCAATGGAATGAGCCCCAGAAGGTCTTCCCGAAAGCGCTCTCCATCAAATCCTGACATGGATGCATAACTGGGCCATGTCTGTGCAATCAGTTGATTCATCTTTCGCAACAGACAAACACTGCTTTCCTCAGATTTTCCAAAAGCTTTCTCGAGACATCTTTTGTGAGTTTGTGTTTTTAATGGCTGAAATGATGCTTTCCTTAACTTTCTGGTCAATAACCACTTCATCAATCACAGCAAGCATGCAATCTTTAACTGTTTCCACCTCGGTAAAAGGTCTTTTCTGCCGGGTTAGTGTCCAGGCTACATGCAGAGAGGCTAACATGGCTCTCTTGTTCCATGCAAAAGCAACCAAGAGCCACTTGACTCTGTTGAAAAGATGCTAGCAGTCCTTGTACTTTCCTGCGCCGCTCCTCTGTCCCCTCAGGAAAACTAGCCAAAAATGAGCCATGACTCAACTTGTAGTGCCTCTTCACATTGTATGCTTTGCAGCAATACATTCACTGCATAATAATTCTTCTTCTGCTATAGTGTTATTTATCATATCATACATCTGCCAGATTTACAGGCAGCATTTTGCAGGACATATAGAATTTCACAAGGGCCGTATCCGGCCCGCGGGCCACAGTTCTGCCCCACCCCCCAATGCTCCCCGAGAATTCTGACCTGAGGAAGGCTGTACGCTTTCAGATTAACTGACCTACATACCCCAAACCTCTGTGTGTTGTGTTTTCAGAATAAATTAGTGGCCTCATAAAGGCTGTAGTGGCTGTGACCCAATAACAATGAAATGTCTTACTACAAACTTATTCATTAGGATTTAGTGAAGGAGAATTCCTCTACATGCAAATCTGCAAACACAGACTATGACAGAGTCCAGCAAAGCTGTTACTAACTCTTTGTTCTGTGATCACATCGAGCACAATTCACTGTTCGACAGATGACCTTTGCTCCAAGCAGTGTCCCTCCCTTCCTCCAAGCACTCTCCTCCTTTTTCTCTGCTTTATGCTGATGAGGAAAGGACAGATCATGAAAAAGCAGCTGTGGGCTTTGGTATGGGAACTAAATATCCAATGGAGTATATGGTGGTAAATACAGCTAATTGTCAGATGAAGTCCAGTCCTCCAGCTTCAAAATGACCACAGTGACCACAGAAGGAGAAAAACTATGTATGAAGCTGCACCAAAAATACATTTTACAGCACAGATGTGATGTTGAAAGAAAACAGTGTAAAAATAGAGCGAGGCCTAATTACAGCGATAGGATTGGGTGGTTTGTCTGAACTGGTGAAAATGGCTGCTTCAGATCTCTGCTCTACTTCCAACTGTGGAGTGTATGCCTACAATCAAACTGCTTCATTTCTCAATGGATTTTGTACGACTCTAATACATGTTTTACTGTGTTACAATGTTTATTTACAGACAGTGAAGACTTATAGGAATATTTTACCAAATTTTCTTCAACGCAACAATGGAACACTTGATTTATGATATGATTCAAAGGGTCGGCATGCATATGCTTCAGCTTCAGTGCAGATTAAATGGTGTAGTCATCACAAAATATGATTACCATGTTGCTGTTATGCACAAACCAGCACTGGCACATGTACGACTGTTGGTGGGTGAGGTAGACCCAGGAATAACTGGACATACTGCTGGAAAAAGATGCTGCTTATCATTTAAATGTGATCTCTCTATGATTTGAGCAACACATGCATAGTGCACATAGTAGGCTGTTTACTGTCTGTGAACCGACAAAGGCTGGCAGGAACTGTAACAGACATGCATGAAGCAGGGCTGTGTCATCATCACGACACCGACACGGTGGCGTTTTGAAAAGTCTCCACTCTGGAACCCATTTTTAAAAGTTTGCAGTTTCAGTCCCCTAAAATGTTGTTCTCGTATAAACGGATGACCAAAACGCAACAAAAGGTTTCTGTTTTTGGGTCAAATGGTCATCGTGTGAACGACCCCTTAGCCCCAACCCTCCCCCAACCCGGGTGTCCTGATTCTTGTTGAGACAAAGGGGAAGGGTGAAGTGCTAGGGCTATATGGCCCTCCAAACGGAGGGGTAGGAGATATCTCCCAGAATGCCTTGCAAATCATCGGCAAGATCGAGGCAAATGTTTAAGAGGCAGCAAAAGAAAAACACAATTTATTTTCTTTGTAAATAAAGATTTAAAAAGCTATGATAACCTTTGGGACATATTAGTTTACTGCCATTTCAAATATGTATTATATTGTTGTGTGTATATATATTATTTTCTTTAAAACAAACATAACAAAAATCACTAGTTGTGTGTGCGTGTCTGCTCTGCCGTCTCCCGCTAAATAGCTAAAGTTCTAAGATTGTTTTAAGGCTGATTCGTGTATATGAGTGCCTGATTTTGACATATTTCCTCTCTTTGATGACATATGACGCCTGAAATTTACCCAGTGAGCAAAGCATTGTCCAGATCACCTGCCGGCGATCACCAGAGTGTAGGAGCAGAACAGAGACGAGCAAAGGTTACCATTAATCTTATACACTCTTCTCTCCTCCCTTCCTTCGTCTTCCCGCTCTGACAGTTACTAATGCCCCGGAGCATTCTTCTCTGTGGGCTTGGGGTTCTGCTCCTACGCTCTGGCATACGGCGCAGGTGATCGCGGGTTAAATACAGTTTTTTTTTTTAATTAAAGAGTTGTGTCTAATTCAACCTTTGACAATTACAGTGCAGATGAAAGATGGTTTCTTTTATTTAGTGGTACTGTTCTTCCAACCTGTTACGAGGATGATTAAGCTGTATACACATATTGGATATGCTGTTCCACATCCCACTGAGAAAAAGCTGATATAGCATCCAAAAAAAGATGTATGAAAAAATGTCATTCTGACTCAAACAGGGACGTCCAGAGGACGGAAAACTTAAGAGAAGCAACGAGGTTGCCATTACTGCTCCTCTAATATCAGTGAACACTGGCAGGGTAAGACACAGACCACGCAAGAGAAATCACCACAGCCGAAGATGAAGATGGCATTGTCCCAGCAAATAATAAATCTGTTATAACGCCGTCTACGAATACAGATGACGTATCAGGGTCTGATAGGGGCGTCCCTTTTCAGAGGGGAATATTTCAACCACTTATAACTCTGTTTCAAGGGGCGAGGCAAGGCTAAGGGGCATGGGGTAGGGGTAGGAGTGAAAATAAAAATCACAACCTCCTCTACTGTCACCATATTTGTTGTTGACAGAACTTTTGACGTTTGACTGCCATCTTGTGAATGTATCAATGCCAAGGTAAAACATGCATGGAAGATGTTTGACTGCTGGATATAAGGTTACTAACATTAGAACCATTAGAAAGGGTCATCCTGATGATGGCAATGACCAACAACAATAACCCAGATGAAGGCCACAAGCCAAAATGCATTGTTTTCATAATAAAGTTGTTCCTGCTACTGCAAGTGTTGCTGGAGTTTGTACCTCTTTAGAGCATGGTTTTGCATTAAATTAAACATCACCTCAATAATCATCAATAACCGTAATATCTAAATAATTTATATTCAATATTATCTATGTATCTTAGGCCAGGTGCAAAATGCACAAAGTGCAGCGCGTCAGCAGCTGTCATTTTCATGCCCAATGCACACATTGTTTATTGTACTTGCGCCCATGGGAGTGTTAAAGTGTGGTCTTAAAATAAGGTGTGGTCAGGCGGAATGCTGGTACATTGCTATCTTAAGCAATTGGCCATCAAAAACCTTTTCTTAAGGCAGTGGCACAGTGTTTTTCCTGATATTTATGGTTGAGATAGAAGGATGCACTAGTAATAAGTAGATCAGCTATGACATCATCCAAATGTGCTTCATCCTTCTGCCAACCATTCAACTGAATCATTTTATCAACTTAAGACTCATCTACTGGTGTAAAAGTTAATTGGATGATGACGGTTTTACTCCAAACAATTTCACTGGACGGACTGTGTGTGACTTTTTGCAGCATGTCAAGATATTTAAATAATTAATGAAGTCAAGCTGCCTCTGGCACAGACAGCAGAGAGGCACTTATTGTTTCTGCTGCTAAGGGATTGCTGCAGATAATCAATATTTAATTTATAATGTCCTCATCAACAATGTATTATTTCACCAACACACATTTCATACACTATTAATCTGAAAGAAAGTTTTTATACCCTGGCATGCCTGACGGTGTGCATCACTAGGGGCTCAACACGATGGACTGCTATTTTTTGGCTGAACTTGTGGGAAACTATGATGACTGGTCAAATCTGAAGATAAGTTGCTGTGTTATAGACAAAACCGCAAAGTCATGCAGAATATACAGGGACTGGTTGAATTTGCATTAACTGTTGCTATCGCGACATTGCAACTTCCTGGAGGGACTGGCCTTTTACAAGGATGTACAGCAGCTCTCCTTCCCCTCAGTTGAATATCAGAGCATTTGCACATACAGAGTCAAATTGGGTTGTTGATGGGACGGAGGATTGGGAAGCAGTCGACACAGAGCCCACTGACCAAGGTCTAAATAGCATTGCCCCAGGTACAGGCACATCTGGCTATAAAGGGAATGGAAGAGGAAATTACTGATGGGCTAATTCATGTTACAGCTACAACACATGTATGATTAATAAAGAGACTAAGCTCATTTTAAGTTTCGTCCGTGTCTCAAACCCTGTTTCCAAAAATGTTGTACGCTGTGTAAAATGTAAATAGAAACAGAATGTGAAGATTTGCAAAACACTGAAACCCTATATTTAACTGATAATAGCACGAAGACACCATATCAAATGTTGAAAAAGAGAAATTTCATTGATTTTTTAAAATTTTGTGCCCATTTTGAATTTGATGCCAGGAACACGTTTCAAAAAAGTTGGGACAGTGGCAACAAAAGACTGTAAAAGTAGTGAAATGCTAAAAGAAAACAGCTGGTGGAACATCTCAACATTAATGAGGTTAACTGGTAACAGGTTAGTAACATGACTGGGTATAAAAAGAGCATCAGAGAGGCTGAGTCTGTCTGAAGTAAAGATGGGGAGGAGTTCACCACTCTGTGACAGACTGTGCTGGAAAATTGTGCAACAATTTAAGAATACTGTTTCTCAACGTAAAATTACAAAGAATTTGTGGATTTCATCATCTACAGTTCCAATATCATTAAAAGATTCAGAGAATCTGAAGAAATCTCTGAACCAAGGGACAAGGATGAAAACCAATGTTGGATGGTCGTAATCTTCAGGCCCTCAGACATCACTGCATTAAAAACAGACAGGATTCTGTAGTGGACATCACTGCGTTAAAAATTGGCTAAAGAGGAGAGGGACCATCTTGTTATCAGCACACAGTTCAAAAGCCAGCATCCATGATGGTATGGGGGGGGGGGGGGGGGGGGGCATTAGTGCTCATGACATGGGTAACCTGCACATTTGTGAAGGCACCATTAACCATTAACGCTGAACCATATAAACAGGTTTTGGAGCAACATATGCTGCCAAGTAGAAAACGTCTTTTTCAGGGAAGGCCTTGTTTATTTCAACAAGACAATGTCAAACCACATCCTGCAGGTATTACAACAGCATGGCTCCGTAGTAAAAGAGTCCGGTGCTAAACTGACCTGCCTGCAGTCCTGACTTGTCACCCATTAAAATGTTTGGAGCTTTATGAAAAGGTAAAATAGGACAAAGGAGACCCTGAACTCTGGAGCAGCTGAAATCCTACATCAGACAAGAATGGAAAACATTCCACTTTAAAATGACATCAGCTGGTCTCCTCAGTTCACATATTATTACAGAGTGTTGTTTGTTAAAAGAAGAGGTGATGCAACACAGTGGTAAACATGACCCTGTCCAACTTTATGGAAACGTGGTGCTGACATCAAAAAGGATATAACTTTCAAATCAATTAAGTTTTTCTGTTTCAACATCTGAAATGTTGACTTTGTGCTGTTTTCAATTAAATATGGGATTTAAATGATTTGCAAATCATAACATACTGTTTTTATTTACATTTTACACGGCGTCTTAACTTTTTTGGAAGCGGGGTTATAAACTTATGACGTGTTTATTAATGTTTCCACTTTTGACAACCGCTACATGCTCTTCTCAAATTAGGTACACTGGCCTCGTAGAGCTTTTCGCAGCAATAAATGTATTATATTCCATGTGTTTTCTTCACCAACCTGGCCACATGCTGAGGCCTTTGTCTTGACTTTAATTGTGATCTGAGAGAAAAACGCAGATATTTTGTCCTGGTTTGCACTTTGGGGTCGACGTTTATCCATATTTGGTTTTAATGCATGTAACGTACTCTTACCTCTCTCCTCTACTTCGCTCTGTGTGTCTCAGTGTGGAGCATGGATAAACACACACACATGTAGACACACTATTTATTCGATCTACTCCTCCTCTATTGCGTAACTCTCAGGGGTTTCTTTTTTTCTTTTGAGGAGGGTGTTTCAATCCACCAGTGCACATAGTTAAACAAAACCTGAAATGTACATAAAAAACAGTGTAATTTGTTTAATACTATGAAAGTCGAGGCCCCTGCAGCTCCTGAGGCAGTTTTTCCAAGTCTGAAAAGACCTGTAAGAGATCTGGACCCTTTTTATGTCACTGTGAATTTTTAAAACTTTCACATTTTATTAATTGTTGAGAGTTGATCTTAAAACCCTCCACT
>CM075186.1:30216333-30281333 GCA_037577475.1 Chaunax sp. Z400
TCTACTCTCAATTTTACACTTCAGAACCCAAAAAAGGTCCAAACATGGACACGTTTCTCAGTAGCAGAACTATTGATGAACAAATAAAGTAAAGTGAGAACAACAAATTACCTGATGAGAATGATGTCAGTCTGTGTGTAGTGCTGTCAGTCTGTGTGTAAGTGATGTCAGTCTGTGTGTAGTGATGTCAGTCTGTGTGTAGTGATGTCAGTCTGTGTGTAGTGATGTCAGTCTGTGTGTGTCAGTCTGTGTGTAGTGATGTCAGTCTGTTTGATGTCAGTCTGTGTGTAGTGATGTCAGTCTGTGTGTGTCAGTCTGTGTGTAGTGATGTCAGTCTGTGTGTGTCAGTCTGTGTGTAGTGATGTCAGTCTGTGTGTGTCAGTCTGTGTGTAGTGATGTCAGTCTGTGTGTGTCAGTCTGTGTGTAGTGATGTCAGTCTGTTTGTGTCAGTCTGTGTGTAGTGATGTCAGTCTGTTTGATGTCAGTCTGTGTGTAGTGATGTCAGTCTGTGTGTGTCAGTCTGTGTGTAGTGATGTCAGTCTGTTTGATGTCAGTCTCTGTGTAGTGATGTCAGTCTGTGTGTGTCAGTCTGTGTGTAGTGATGTCAGTCTGTGTGTGTCAGTCTGTGTGTGTCAGTCTGTGTGTGTCAGTCTGTGTGTCAGTCTGTGTGTCAGTCTGTGTGTGTTAGTCTGTGTGTAGTGCTGTCAGTCTGTGTGTGTCAGTCTGCATGTAGTGCTGTCAGTCTGTGTGTAGTGCTGTCAGTCTGTGTGTGTCAGTCTGTGTGTGTCAGTCTGTGTGTGTCAGTCTGTGTGTAGTGATGTCAGTCTGTGTGTAGTGATGTCAGTCTGTGTGTAGTGATGTCAGTCTGTGTGTAGTGATGTCAGTCTGTGTGTGTCAGTCTGTGTGTAGTGATGTCAGTCTGTTTGATGTCAGTCTGTGTGTAGTGATGTCAGTCTGTGTGTAGTGATGTCAGTCTGTGTGTAGTGATGTCAGTCTGTGTGTGTCAGTCTGTGTGTAGTGATGTCAGTCTGTGTGTGTCAGTCTGTGTGTAGTGATGTCAGTCTGTTTGATGTCAGTCTGTGTGTAGTGATGTCAGTCTGTGTGTGTCAGTCTGTGTGTAGTGATGTCAGTCTGTGTGTGTCAGTCTGTGTGTAGTGATGTCAGTCTGTGTGTGTCAGTCTGTGTGTAGTGATGTCAGTCTGTGTGTGTCAGTCTGTGTGTAGTGATGTCAGTCTGTGTGTGTCAGTCTGTGTGTAGTGATGTCAGTCTGTTTGTGTCAGTCTGTGTGTAGTGATGTCAGTCTGTGTGTGTCAGTCTGTGTGTAGTGATGTCAGTCTGTTTGATGTCAGTCTGTGTGTAGTGATGTCAGTCTGTGTGTGTCAGTCTGTGTGTAGTGCTGTCAGTCTGTGTGTAGTGCTGTCAGTCTGTGTGTAGTGATGTCAGTCTGTGTATGTCAGTCTGTGTGTGTCAGTCTGTGTGTAGTGCTGTCAGTCTGTGTGTGTCAGTCTGTGTGTAGTGCTGTCAGTCTGTGTGTAGTGATGTCAGTCTGTGTGTAGTAATGTCAGTCTGTGTGTGTCAGTCTGTGTGTAGTGATGTCAGTCTTTGTGTAGTGCTGTCAGTCTGTGTGTAGTGATGTCAGTCTCTTTGATGTCAGTCTGTGTGTAGTGATGTCAGTCTGTGTGTGTCAGTCTGTGTGTAGTGCTGTCAGTCTGTGTGTAGTGATGTCAGTCTGTGTGTGTCAGTCTGTGTGTACTGCTGTCAGTCTGTGTGTGTCAGTCTGTGTGTAGTGCTGTCAGTCTGTGTGTAGTGCTGTCAGTCTGTGTGTAGTGCTGTCAGTCTGTGTGTAGTGCTGTCAGTCTGTGTGTAGTGCTGTCAGTCTGTGTGTGTCAGTCTGTGTGTGTGTGTCAGTCTGTGTGTGTCAGTCTGTGTGTGTCAGTCTGTGTGTGTCAGTCTGTAGGTAGTGATGTCAGTCTGTGTGTGGCAGTCTGTGTGTAGTGATGTCAGTCTGTGTGAAGTGATGTCAGTCTGTGTGAAGTGATGTCAGTCTGTGTGAAGTGATGTCAGTCTGTGTGAAGTGATGTCAGTCTGTGTGAAGTGATGTCAGCCTGTGCGAACTGATGTCAGTCTGTGTGTGTCAGTCTGTGTGTAGTGATGTCAGTCTGTGTGAAGTGATGACAGCCTGTGCGAACTGATGTCAGTCTGTGTGTAGTGATGTCAGTCTGTGTGTCGTCAGTCTGTGTGAAGTGATGTAAGTCTGTGTGTGTCAGTCTGTGTGTAGTGTTGTCGGTCTGTGTGTGTCAGTCTGTGTGTAGTGTTGTCGGTTTGTGTGTGTCAGTCTGTGTGTCGTGAGTCTGTGTGTAGTGACGTCAGTCTGTGTGTAGTGACGTCAGTCTGTGTGTAGTGACGTCAGTCTGTGTGTAGTGATGCGGTCTGTGGGTGTCAGTCTGTGTGTAGTGATGTCAGTCTGTGTGTCGTCAGTCTGTGTGTAGTGATGTCAGTCTGTGTGTAGTGACGTCAGTCTGTGTGTAGTGACGTCAGTCTGTGTGTAGTGATGTCAGTCTTTGTGTGTCAGTCTGTGTGTCAGTATGTGTAGTGACGTCAGTCTGTGTGCATAGTGACGTCAGTCTGTGTGCATAGTGTGCATAGTGACGTCAGTCTGTGTGCATAATGTGTGTAGTGATGTCAGTCTGTGTGCGTAGTGTGCATAGTGACGTCAGTCTGTGTGCATAGTGTGGGTAGTGATGTCAGTCTGTGTGCATAGTGGCGTCAGTCTGTGTGCATAGTGTGTGTGGTGACGTCAGTCTGTGTGTGGTAACGTCAGTCTGTCTGTGTGACGTCAGTCTGTGTGTAGTGACGTCAGTCTGTGTGTAGTGATGTCAGTCTGTGTGTGTCAGTCTGTGTGTCAGTATGTGTAGTAATGTCAGTCTGTGTGCAAAGTGATGTCAGTCTGTGTGCATGGTGACGTCAGTCTGTGTGTAGTGACGTCAGTCTGTGTTCATAGTGTGTGTAGTGATGTCAGTCTGTGTGTAGTGACGTCAGTCTGTGTGTAGTGACGTCAGTCTGTGTGTAGTGACGTCAGTCTGTGTTCATAGTGTGTGTAGTAATGTCAGTCTGTGTGCAAAGTGATGTCAGTCTGTGTGCATAGTGACGTCAGTCTGTGTGTAGTGACGTCAGTCTGCGTGCATAATGTGTGTAGTGATGTCAGTCTGTGTGCATAGTGTGCATAGTGACGTCAGTCTGTGTTCATAGTGTGTGTAGTGATGTCAGTCTGTGTGCGTGGTGTGCATAGTGACGTCAGTCTGTGTGCATAATGTGCGTAGTGATGTCAGTCTGTGTGCGTAGTGTGCATAGTGATGTCAGTCTGTGTGCGTAGTGACGTGAGTTCATGTCCCACAAATGAAGCTGTTGAACAGAGCAGCTAGCTGTAGCGCAGCAAATGTACAGTTTTGTTTCATTGTGTTAAATAAAACAAGGAATCTCCAAGAACCCAGCAAGAAGAGCTGTTCTTGTTCCACCACCGCTGTGAAAGGACGTTAACCCCGAGGAAGCTCCACTTCAGCCCTGGAGCAGAGATTATGGCTACTATTAAAAATATTGGCACTTATATTAGATAAATTGTCAAATCTAGTTTTCAGTTTTGGATAAATGACCCTGACTTTTCATAAATTTTACTAATTTCCCTTCCAAATTTAAAACTCCTGATGTTTCCCAGACCTGGATGTTTTAATGTTCTCCCTCACTTTTTCCTGACTAGTATTAGGATGTATATTATTTTTCAATCTTGTCCCAGCAAGTGTGAACCCTGAACTATGACTGAAAGGTATTAAATGACAGTTGTAGATTCATCTACATACTTAGCTTGTTGTTTGTATTAATTTGATCTGATAATCTGAGATAAACATGTTATTTTTTTATATTTTGCTAAGAAGTATAATATGTTGGATTATTTTGATAATTTGTTTTATTTTATAGAATGAATAATTGTATAATTTATGAGAGATTTTGAAAGATCAATGAATAATAAATATTCTGTATCTCATGATATTATTTTTCTGATAAAGGCTCATTTATAAATGGAGAATATATATTACATTTTTGCCCTTCAGAATGCAGCAGATGTCACTAAATCACACCAAACTTTTTCGGGGGAGCATGTCCCCGGTCCCCCTTAGTTGACGCTGCATAACTCAAAATAAATTCATCAACTGATGGCATAATTAAGCAAATAAAAAGAAAAAGAAAAAAAAGACCCAATAATAGGCTATTTGTTCAAAACATACATTATTTGACTATTAACATGGCCGCCAACTGGACACTTTACCACTCCTGTTCATCAGAGCTGAATGCAGAGTGTAGAAAAATGCAAGATGCAAGACATGAATGAATGAAAATAAAGACTGTCACTGGAAAATAAGCAGCAGGGTTTCCCCTAACATTTTACAGGCCTGACAGGCCTGACAGGCCACCAGGCCAACAACAGGCCAACAACAGGGCAACAACAGAAAACCCCATGTTTTTAAAAGGGTTTAAAAACATGTTAAAATGAGGTCATCATATTTATTTGTATTTTTATTGTGGGATGAACATTTAAATCTAAATATAAACTGACCCTGTTTACTGTCTGCACTGATACAGACTCACATGTAAAGAAGCAGCAGAGCTCAGGTTTGATAAAAGAAGAGAAACAGAACATGATGAGAGGAAGAGGAGGTGATGAAGATGATGAGAGAGGAAGAGGAGGTGATGAAGATGATGAGAGAGGAAGAGCAGGTGATGCAGATGATGAGAGAGGAAGAGCAGGTGATGCAGATGATGAGAGAGGAAGAGCAGGTGATGAAGATGATGAGAGAGGAAGAGCAGGTGATGAAGATGATGAGAGAGGAAGAGGAGGTGATGAAGATGATGAGAGAGGAAGAGCAGGTGATGCAGATGATGAGAGGAAGAGGAGGTGATGAAGATGATGAGAGAGGAAGAGGAGGTGATGAAGATGATGAGAGAGGAAGAGCAGGTGATGAAGATGATGAGAGAGGAAGAGCAGGTGATGAAGATGATGAGAGAGGAAGAGCAGGTGATGAAGATGATGAGAGAGGAAGAGCAGGTGATGAAGATGATGAGAGAGGAAGAGCAGGTGATGAAGATGATGAGAGAGGAAGAGCAGGTGATGAAGATGATGAGAGAGGAAGAGGAGGTGATGAAGATGATGAGAGAGGAAGAGCAGGTGATGAAGATGAGAGAGGAAGAGCAGGTGATGAAGATGATGAGAGAGGAAGAGCAGGTACTGTGACCAGTATAGGATCAGCAACACAAACCTATAGGCTCAAATTAACAACAACAAAAACCTATAGGCTCAAATTAACAACAATACAAACCTATAGACTCATTATAACAACAACACAAACCTATAGACTCATTATAACAACACAAACCTATAGACTCAATATAACAACAACAACACAAACCTGTAGACTCAATAGAACAACAACACAAACCTATAGACTCAATATAACAACAACACAAACCTATAGACTCATTATAACAACACAAACCTATAGACTCAATATAACAACAACACAAACCTGTAGACTCAATAGAACAACAACACAAACCTATAGACTCAATATAACAACAACACAAACCTATAGACTCATTATAACAACACAAACCTATAGACTCAATATAACAACAACACAAACCTGTAGACTCAATAGAACAACAACACAAACCTATAGACTCAATATAACAACAACACAAACCTGTAGACTCAATAGAACAACAACACAAACCTGTAGACTCAATATAACAACAACACAAACCTATAGGCTCAAATTAACAACAACAAAAACCTATAGGCTCAAATTAACAACAATACAAACCTATAGACTCATTATAACAACAACACAAACCTATAGACTCATTATAACAACACAAACCTATAGACTCAATATAACAACAACACAAACCTGTAGACTCAATAGAACAACAACATAAACCTATAGACTCAATATAACAACAACACAAACCTGTAGACTCAATATAACAACAACACAAACCTGTAGACTCAATATAACAACAACACAAACCTATAGACTCATTATAACAACAACACAAACCTATAGACTCATTATAACAACACAAACCTATAGACTCAATATAACAACAACACAAACCTGTAGACTCAATAGAACAACAACACAAACCTATAGACTCAATATAACAACAACACAAACCTATAGACTCATTATAACAACACAAACCTATAGACTCAATATAACAACAACACAAACCTGTAGACTCAATAGAACAACACAAACCTATAGACTCAATATAACAACAACACAAACCTATAGACTCAATATAACAACAACACAAACCTATAGACTCAATAGAACAACAACACAAACCTATAGACTCAATATAACAACACAAACCTATAGACTCAATAAAACAACAACACAAACCATAGACTCAATATAACAACAACACAAATCTATAGACTCAATATAACAACAACAACACAAACCTATAGGCTCATTATAACAACAACACAAACCTATAGACTCAATATAACAACAACAACACAAACCTATAGGCTCATTATAACAACAACACAAACCTATAGACTCAATATAACAACAACACAAACCTATAGACTCATATAACAACAACACAAACCTATAGACTCATATAACAACAACACAAACCTATAGACTCAATATAACAACAACAACACAAACCTATAGGCTCATTATAACAACAACAACACAAACCTATAGGCTCATTATAACAACAACACAAACCTATAGGCTCAATATAACAACAACACAAACCTATAGACTCAATATAACAACAACACAAATCTATAGACTCAATATAACAACAACAACACAAACCTATAGGCTCATTATAACAACAACACAAACCTATAGACTCAATATAACAACAACAACACAAACCTATAGGCTCATTATAACAACAACACAAACCTATAGACTCAATATAACAACAACACAAACCTATAGACTCATATAACAACAACACAAACCTATAGACTCAATATAACAACAACAACACAAACCTATAGGCTCATTATAACAACAACAACACAAACCTATAGGCTCATTATAACAACAACACAAACCTATAGGCTCAATATAACAACAACACAAACCTATAGACTCAATATAACAACAACAACACAAACCTATAGGCTCATTATAACAACAACACAAACCTATAGGCTCAATATAACAACAACACAAACCTATAGACTCAATATAACAACAACAACACAAACCTATAGGCTCATTATAACAACAACACAAACCTATAGACTCAATATAACAAACCTAGCATTATTATTGTGTGACTATATTATAACACATCTTATGTTTAATTACTGTTTGAGACAAATTTCTATAATTCAAATCCAAAATGGTACAAACTCAAACACAAAGATGAAATAAATAAGGTGTTTTCTTCATTATTCTGCCCTGAACCCCACTAACAAGCTCAGGTTCTGGACCTTGGTATGGGTACCATGGGTTTCTTTAATTTGCTGTAACTTGTTCCAGTCAAGTGTGGTTGTGTGTAATAAATGCAGGTTAATGAGTCATCATCTCCTTGTGATCAAAAATTTGGTGCGCACATAGTCTGTATCAGCTCTGTCCACCGGGCCTAGAACCATTTCTAGGGGAAACAGTGAAGCAGAGACAGAGTCTCTCTCTCTCTCTCATGTTGGCTTGCATATCGCTGTTGTTCACCATGATAAAGTCCTTGTAGGTGTAAAGTAGGGCTGCAATGATTGCTCGAATAACTCGAGTAACTCGATTAGTAAATCCGTTAAAATCCAGACAACTATACAGTGCACTGTGTTTTGCATGGACGGATATTTCTGTGGCAAAACACTCTTGCTTCCGCTGTTGCTGTAACGTGAACGCCAGGCACAGAATGCAAAATCATGGAGGAAGAGAAAGAAGAAAATAGCAAGGAAGTGTGGGATCACTAGCCTACAAGTTGAAATGAAATGAAAAGAAAAAATAGTGCAATGTGTCTGTTGTAAAAAGGAATTTGCTCACCACAATAGCACTTTGTCAATGCTGTAGCCCCTCAACCGAAGACAGCTCAGTTAGGAAAGCACAAAGCGTGCAGAGCTCTGCATGCCTGCCGAGAATTGCAAGCAAACGACAGGCTATCATTTTCTTCAAGGGTGTTTATCAATGATGAGAAACGATCTGATGTTTATAGTGAATGATCACTAATATTTTATTAGACTCAGTAAAAGTAGCATGATTTTAAACACAGGAAGATGACTGACAGGTGTCAAAGATGGGCTGTCAAACTATGAAAACAAAGTATGTGCTGATAAAACCATTTTAATAACTACTATCAGTTTGCTTACAAGTGTCCAAATTGAGCTGCATGCAATTCTGGGTAGAACTCCGTATAACACAGGACACAACAAGGTAACGTTAACGATATGTTAGCAGTAGCAATTAAAACTAGAAAGCACTCGGAGAGCCCAGACCTCCGCCAAGGCAGCTCAGTTGGCCCATATTTCCATTACACCCAAAAGCAGTACTTCTATGATAATGTAACCATCATAACATTATTTTTGACCCTGAAAACCTAACATGTTGAAATCATCATTAGTTTGAAACTTATTCGACAAAAACACTTGTATGGTCAATTCTTCCTTGGGCCACTTCCGACATGTCCTGAAAATTTCATCAAAATCTGTCCATTACTTTTTTTTTATCCTGTTCACAAATCAACAAACCAACCTCCTCCCTTGGCAGACGTAATAAATTAATGTGTTTTCTAGTTGAGATTAAAGCAAGTAAAGAATACACTTTAACTATGGCAATATTTAATGGCTAGTTAAAAACATACATCAGGCAGCTATTATGTGCCCCTAAATTAGCTACGTTTTGTTCAGGAAAATAATAACCCACAGAAAATAAAATGCTGCAGTCAATAGGTTAGTCTCACACACACACACACACACAAGTACAGAGAAATTTAACGAGATGTATTGACTGGCTTTGTAAAAGCGTTCAGAAGACAAAAGTGATGAAACTGTATGTCTGGTCTTCGTGGGGAGAAAAGCTCATTAGCTTCCTTTCATTTCTTTTTATCTACAGATGCCATAAAGGCTGATGTTCTGCCTGAGATTTGAAAGTTTTAGTTCTGAACGTTAAGTTGCACAACTTAAAGGCAGTCTTTATTATTATGCCTGAGTTTTAAGTTGTATGTGCACCTTTTATGAGAAGGTCATTTGAAATCATTTTTAAATTCGTTGTTTGTTTTTGCACTTCAGAAAAAGTTTTCTTCTTTAAAACCAAGAACAGTGTAATGTAGCACTGAAATGCAGTGTTTATTTATTGAATTTAAAACATACTTTTCTCTTTAAAACCCAGAATGTAATATACCAGCAGCATTTAGCTACACTTCTTTTGGAAAATATTTTCTTTAGAGAACCAGTTACCAGTTCAATGATGACAGTTCAGTCAGAAAAAGCTAAGCTGTGGAACGTTAATGTTAGAGCTGTGTTCAGATGAATCAACTCAATTCAAGCAATAAACATGTTGTTTTTCAAAAAGGGAAACAATTAGTTGTTTATTTGAGACCCGTCTTATTTTCTCTTTTTTATATTACTATTGATCTTGAATAAAGGAAATGGGATTTAGAGAAAAAAATTAAAGAGCATGCAATATTTTCTATTTGATTATTCAATCGCCAGAATAATCGATAGAATACTTGATTACTAAAATAATAGATTACTGTGTAAACCTATCTGGAAATAAAATTATTTCTGATTCTGATTTTTGATTATTGTTTTTTTTAGTTCCCTTAAAAACATTTGAGTGGT
Organism: Chaunax sp. Z400; assembly: GCA_037577475.1. Classification (NCBI taxonomy): domain Eukaryota; kingdom Metazoa; phylum Chordata; class Actinopteri; order Lophiiformes; family Chaunacidae; genus Chaunax; species Chaunax sp. Z400. Next base: position 30,226,202 of record CM075186.1, read on the forward strand.
TTTCATTTGTTGAAGACATTAGTTCTCACTAGACATTGATTTCAGTCAATTATTAAATTATGAAGCACAGTCCCAACTAACATGACCATGACACTGGCTGTGACTGCTCAAACAGGTGAAACACTACTGACTGACACACAGTACTACTGTATGTGATGCTGAACGATGGGTTGGGGGCTGTTGTCAAATTTACAGCAAAAGCCAGATCCCAAATCCCTCCCAGCAGACTCCACCTCTTCATCCAGTTTCATTCTCCCCTCATTGCTTCATGACACCACAGCAGAGGTTACTGAAACAATGTCACACATTTGAATGGCTGTTATGTTGCAATAAACTCTCTGCAAATAAGCCAGATAATAGTCAATGAAGGGTTTGTAGTAGAGGTAGCCTCAACCTTGGACTCTTTGCTAGAGGAAGTATTTACGACCAAGGTTATCAAGTACCAACCGCTGCTTAGTGTCATTTCACAGCTTGATTATAGCTGCAGGCCAAGGTGAATGTCTGCTCTCTGACCAACTCTGAAAAACTTGTGCGTTCACACGACAACGTTTTGAAAACGATCCCTGTTCACACGACAACACAAATACGACTGGAAACGCTGTAGTATGTATGCCAGGGCAGTAGGTGATGGTGTAACTTTTCAAAATCAACACCACTAAATAAGATAATGTGCCTGTGTAAAACATGATGATGTACACCATAGTGAGTTAACATACACATGGCATCTGTTTTATTTAATAATGAGAGGGAAATATGAGTGTTAATTATAACAAAATGTACTTAATGTGTCTCATTTATAGTAGTTAAAATGTGTGTTGTTTAACTGATGTGTGACTGTTTAATTTAAGATGTGCTTAAGTTCTCAAATAAAAATATGAATATATATATATATATATATATACACAGTGTGTGTGTGTGTGTGTGTGTGTGTGTGTGTGTGTGTGTGTGTGTGTGTGTGTGTGTGTATATATGTATATATACACTGTGATTTAAAATGAATGATTACAGATAACTTGGCATCCATTCAGTACATGTGACAGAGTATACTGGGCCATTTTAAGTCAGCGTTGGGCCAATTGATGTCCCTATAGTTCTGGTGTCTGGTCTTTTTTTCATTTGAGACTCAAAAGTCCTTGTTACAAGATACATAGCCTGTGTTTACAAGTTGCAGTATATCAACCAAAGAGTGATGATCCCTGTTAAGTTTAATCTAAATCAATTTGAAAGAACAAAGAAAACTGTAAAGACATAAGACAAAACACCCATAATAAAATGCTAATTGTGTAGGAGTAATGTGTTTTCTCTTGAACCTCTGACTCAGAGGCTTCAAAGTGGCCACAAAGTGTTGATGGAAGAGTAAAACTATACATTTGTTCTGAAGATGGAATGAGAGGAATGTTACTATCAATAATGGCGGTCAGGCTAATGAGCATGTGAGTTTTTCTGTCTGAAATTCAAACATTAATCTAAATAAAGTTCTCAACGTCCAAATAGAAAACATTAAGCATAGCTTCCTCTGAACAAACAGGCTAATGGATAAAATGGCTGACCATCAGCAGCTCTCAGGGCCTGCTACCAGCAGAGCCAAGAAGCACTTCTGTCAGAAGCATAACTCTGCCTGCAGTGTGATCAATACCAATCTACTGAACCACAATGTGAACATATTAATATAGTGAATGTAAAGTCAAGAGCAGCTCATCAAGACAGGCACCAGATTGATCCTGAAGAACATGCTGCTATTCTGTTGAAGGTTCCATGACTTGTGATGCTGCTGTAATGTTTTATCTCCACTAGAACATGAGATAACTTCCAGTTGAACAATGATCAGCTGCTGCACAGTGTTGTTTCATGGTAACTGTGCCACCAGTGGCCATTTGATTCTCTCTGGTTCATTTTTCAGTTGATTCATTTTTGACTACTCATTATTAAACATTCTGATATTGTAACTTGTAGAGTCGATGACAGACTGTCAGTACCTGGAAATGCATTTAGAAAGAACATTAAAACAGTGACTGACTGATTAGTGAACACTGCTAACACATGAGAGGACACACAAAGCCTGGGCCTCTCTCTCTCTCTCTCTCTCAGACAGACAGACAGACAGACAGACAGACAGACAGACAGACGAGAAAATAATATCCTCTTTTTCCTTTCTTAGTCTTTTCTCTGGCCTCCCTTCTTTCTCCACCTCCTCCTGTCGTGACATGTTGGACTGCTCTTGAGAAATAGTTTGTGAACCAGTAGAAACACTCCTCCAGTGGAGCCTGTGGTGGAGGTGAAACTGACTTTTGCAACATATTTACATGGAGTGGCTCCTATATTAGTCATCCATCATGCCTTCCCTGATCATTTGTTCTGTGGTTGCTGTACTGTGGATACCTAAACATTACATTTAGTTTCAGAGGAGAGCTGTAGTGTCCAATGACCCTTCACAAAAATACACACCTTAGTGCTCTGCATTATAACTAGAGTTTGGTGTAACCCTGGATTTTCCAAACTGTCCCAGCTCTATGTGGTCTACCAAGAGATCGTTAACGCAGCTTTAACAACAGATGATCCTACCTGTAGAAACTCTAGTCTTCGGGGTATGACTAACAGCAGAAAAAACAGCAAACACTGTGTAGCCTCAGGCACAGAATAGACTCATAGGGGTGTGACCAGAGTGTTGCTTAACCCGATGACAGACAACTCATGAATAGCTGCCAGATACACACAGCACTACCTTGCAAACAACAGAGAGAAATGGAGGGTGGATGAGGGCCTGGTTGTAGTTGGTTACTTCTTCTGGATGCGTTGTGGTCTTCAGGAGGTGCCCAAGGTCACTGCCCCTCTTATCCGAGTCTGCAGGCTGTAATTATTCACAGTGATCAAATCATGCATCTTACTTTAGCTTGTTTTACTATTACTGAGTTCTATTACTATTTATTCAAGGATGTAACTCGGTAGCTAGCTAGGTTTATAGAAAGGTGACTTCTTTATCCCACTTACAAGATTCAAGTCCATCAGACTGAAATAGTTATCACTGATTTCAGATATATGTGCAGCGACAAGAGGTGCACTGATCAATTGGCTGGCCGATTGATTGGCGCTGGGAGGTTCATTGTGCTATGACCAGTGACCGGCCAAGCAATGCCAGTATGGCCGGTTGCGTGCAGGGTACACATATGGCAGACGATGTTTCACGCCGCAGCATGTAACAAGCACACACATCAAACATGAGTGACATAAAAATATCATCACCAGCATGGAATTCTTTTCACCGTCAATGAAGAAAACATTAAGCTTGCAGTTTGTAATCCCTGTAAAACCAAATTATGGCGCAGAGGAACAAACCTGAAAATGCTCGGAACAACAAACTAAAATAAATAAATAAAATTAAATAATCACCTCAAGGAACATATTAAAGAAGCTAACATTAGCAGAGTGGCTAAAGCCTGTGACAGCACAGAGCCAGCCAAAGCTCGCTGATATCTATCATGAGCAAAGAAATAGCCTACAAGCATCGACAGGGAGCGTCTGTTTGGCTTGGCTGGACATGTGATAGATGAGAGAAGGCAGCAATGAACAGAAATGTACCATTAATGTTCAAGTGACTGGGCCCATACATATGCTAACACACAACAACCTCTTCTTCTTCTCTCAATTTACTACTGTAAATCTAGTGCAAGAGTGTATAACATCATGTCACACAACAGCCTCAAGGTGCACTGTTGTGTTTCTATCGGTCTGTCAGGTATTAGGCATTGCATCCTTTTTGCACCCGTTTTCATTGAGAAAAACTAAATACTGCTCTTTGCTTCGGTTGAGGTTTAAAGAAAAAAGGTTTGTCCTGTAACCTGTTAAACTTTTATTTTGAGATATGTAAAAAAGAGAAAAGGGTCAAGGGGTCCTGTAATCTGTTGCATTTTTAAAGGTTTTTGTTATAAAGTTCTGTTGTACCTGTTTCTTTTGGGAAAGTAAAAAATGTTTGATTAAATGGAAAATTATACACTGCATCATTTTCAGTTTTATTTTATTTGTACAAAAAAGCTGTACAGTAAAACAAAGCACTTTATTTTGACCTCGATTTTGAGACAAGGTCCTAGTTCTCTGTTTCAGTTTGAGAAAAAAAGTTATTTATTTCAAATGTTATAAAAGGTATACATTAATTTTTTTCTATTAAAGAAAAGTTACAAAAATGTTTGTGCATGCTGTCAAATATGGTTTTAAAACATTTAAGAAAAGAGAAATCTGAACTGCCAAAATCAGTACCAGAAGGTCAGTACTTCATAAAATTGGCTATTGGAATCAGCCCAGACACTGTAACACTGTAATCATATCACTGTGTAACACTGTAACCATTTAACACTAACACTGTAACACTAACACTGTAACATGTAACACTAACACTGTAACGCTGTAACATTGTAACACTCACACTAACACTGTAGCACACTCAGCCAGTGTATCTTTAGTTCATTATCCATATTAAATTGTTGTGTTAGCTTACCAGCAATTCTATCACTTTCCATTCATTCCATTTCATTCACAATGTGGTGGTTCAGAAATTACCCATCACCCTCAGAGACGTGTCTGTGAAACACACAACAGAAGATGTGAATGTATATATGCTGCCCATGCCTGTATTTTAGGGCTTTATTAAGCAAGCTGTCGACACACCATTGTATCATGTGTATGTGTGTTTGATTGTGTGGGTGACTGCAGTACACTGTTTAATACACCACTGTGGCATGAAAAATGCATGCATCAATATGTTGCAACTCTCTATCTCCACAGACATGATGGTGTCATGTGTGTGTAATAAAAACAAAACCCAAAGGTGTCTGGTTTAAATGGTTTCAAACACAGGGGCATGAATCTCAACACTTTGATCACTCAAGTACAGTCAATCTATTGAGAAAGCTACAGCTGAGACTGCAGCTTTAGATGATTCAGCACTGAGCAGGTGGAGACAAGACATCAATAACCAAAGCATATTAAAACACAACAAGTCTGTACTGTTAACCATGGAAGATATCCCCCTAACATTATACCATGAGTCAATTTAAGAAGTACAACTGAGCCCGATCGTGGTGGGTGTGGGGTGTGTGGGGGTAGGGCCGGTGGTGGGGGGTCCCTTGTAGGCCCCCTCTGCCCTGTGTCCCTGGTGGCGCACCTGGGCGCTCTGGCGGCACTGGTCAGGTAACTTCCTGTGCCCTGGGCCCATACGTTGTACTTGGGCCCCTATGGTGCTGTGGGTTCTGCGTCCCGGATGTTCTCATGACTGGGGGGACTGACCGGACTATCTGGTTTCTGTTGGACTCTGGAGGGGGTCCTGTTCACGGGTGTTGGCTTTGCTGCATGATCCCAGCCCAACACACCAGCATCCACTATGACCCGATCTTCAGTGTTGATTGGGGCCACCAGTGGCTGCTGAGTCAGTGTTGAGGTCAACATCACCGCTCTGTATTCGGTTCTCGGGACTCTTTAGGCTCTGGGCTGGCTGAGGGTGCATGGAACACAAACCAGGACACAGCTCATTGGTGTTACTGCCTGTCCTCTCGTCCCTGTTTGTCTTGTTTTGTCTCTCTGTTTCACTCATGGTGGACCACGCCCTCTTTGATGAGAGATAGGTATTAGTTCCAAATCAAATGTAACAGGCTAGTCTTTCAAAGAGGGCTGGTGTAGGTCAGACACACACTCACAAGCACAGGAATACTAATTATCTGCTGCAAGATCAAACTGCATGTATTTTAAAGAAATGGTTTTTATGGCACAAACCATAAGAATACGTGCAGACAGATATTTGATTAAAAATAAAAATAAAAAATAAAAAATGGAGAAACGGGGAAACTACGCCTCAGATGGTGAAAGGATGAAAAGGAGAAATGGAGTGTGAAATTAATACCAGTGTGTGAAATAAATCCAAATATAACCAATTTGACAAAGAATAATTAAACAGATGTTTGATTTCTCCTCCCTGAAGAATAAATACAAACAGATAAATCTGTCACTGCAAACGAACACATCAAACAATATTGTTTTGATGTTACTGAAATTCATTATCATAAATAAAAAAGTAAACCGACGGTCAAAAGACACGGAAGTCATTTTTGATGCCACATTCTGATGCAAATGCACAGTTTCATGTCTTGGTTTTATATAGGCTATAGTATATTTTTGTTTCACAGAGTGTTCACTTGTTATGACTCTTACTTTGATTTATCTCTAAGTTTTAAATGTGTTTTGTGTAGTGGGCTTTGTAACCGTGCTTTGACAGCTGCTATACCAATAACATCATCATTATTATCATCATTATTACTATACTGACTAACAGTAGAAACGTATATTTTTTTTGATGTCATGCCATCCTGTTCATATTAAATATCAAAGGTAAATTATGGTTCACGTCTTTATTCAACCTTTAGCCATACAGAAAAATCATTTTTGTGCAGATTATTGGTTTTTGTCTTAGTGTTTACAAGTCAGAAAGTGTGGATGGTGAGACAGAGAACAACAATAGTTACTACTGTGTGTGTCTACCTCCAGCATTTATCACTACTTTACACCTCCTGAATGGATAAGATGTTAATCTGGACTTGTAGGATGACATCATTCTTCCTGCAGAGCTGTGACAAGTTGTTCATGTGTTGCTGGAGCAGGATCTCTCTCTCTGACCTGGTGATCCTGAACATCCCACAGATGCTCTATTGGGTTGAGATCTGGTGAATATGCTGGTCATGGTTCTAGAACACATTGTCAGGTTAACTCAGGATCTGGCTGAAAACACAGTTGTCTACATGAGAATATAGTGCAGAACTTTAGGGACTTGATTGACGGATTGAGTCACTGGCTTATGACTTTTAGGGGGAGGGGGTTGGAGATGGTGAGTGGGTGTGTGTGTTTGTCATACAGGAGACAGAGGGGATTTCCTGCTGTAAGCCAGGCATCCATGACTCAGTCAGTGAGTCAGGAGAACACATGGGCACAAGAATGTGCACTGAGACAATGAGGACCACAGAGAATACTTACACTACCCTTCATATCTGTGTATTTATACTCCACTACATAACAAGGACCTGTATGCAATAAAACAACAACAAACAAGTGGAAAAGACAAATAGGTGTTTTTGATGTGGTGTAATAAAGACGAATCATGACCCATACAGAGAAACATCTCCCCCTGATTAAAACATACAGATATGTTCTTCATCTGTGTCATAGAGTTCCATTAAAAACACATTGGTAAGCCAGTCTGTGCACTGGCTGATGTGATCCTTCATTACAATGGACACACTGCAGTTTATTTTTTACTCAAGCCCACACAGACTGTCCTGGGCCACAAATACTATGGACCAAATGTGGATTAGTTCACAGCTGACAATAGTCCAACAAATCCACAATTTCCTTTTACTTTGTGAAAACTAAAGTCAGCAGCTGTTTGATGACAAACTACACATGTTCTATATTTGGCTTGGGGCTGTTAGAGACAGACTAACACACATTTGGTCTTTGTATCTTTGACAATGTTTTGTTTTGTTTTTTTAATCTGTCTTTATGGTTTGTGCCAAGATTGGTAGAAACCATTTCTGAAAGAAAATACATGCAGTTAGATCCTGCAGCAGATAAGGGGGTTTTTTGTTTTTGTTTTTCTGTGTGTGAGTGTGTGTCTGACCTACACCAGCCCTCTTTGAAAGACTAGCCTGTTACATTTGATTTGGAACTAATACCTATCTCTCATCAAAGAGGGCGTGATCCACCATGAGTGAAACAGAGAGACAAAACAAGACAAACAGGGACGAGAGGACAGGCAGTAACACCAATGAGCTGTGTCCTGGTTTGTGTTCCACTCAACCCTCAGCTAAAGAGTCCCGAGAACCGAATACAGAGCGGTGATGTTGACCTCAACACTGACTCAGCAGCCACTGGTGGCCCCAATCAACACTGAAGATCGGGTCGTAGTAGATGCTGGTGAGTTGGGCCGGGATCATGCAACAAGATCCCCACTGGTGTACAGAGCCCCCTTCAAAGTCAAATAGAAGCTGGACAGCCCACCCCACCAAGCCACGAGAACATCCGGGACGCAGGGCCCACAGCACCACAGTGGGCCCGGAACAACGAACAGGCCCAGGGCCCAGGAAGCACCCCGACCAGCTCTGCGGGAGCGCACAGGCACACCACCCGGGGAACGGGGCCAGGGGGGGCCCCAAGGCCCAACCCACCGCCACCCACCCCCCAACACCAAGCCCACCAAGAACCAGCAAACAGGTCATCCTCACGTACACACCGAGCCCCAGACATACCCCGGCACGGCAAGCAGCGCATGACATGAGCAATACGGCCACTGGCAATTTGGCCCCAATAGGCCAGGATGCCCATAGCACCAAGGGCCCCACCCCCCAGACGCCTACACCATCATGGAGAACCGGCCGGCTACCTCACCCCCATCATGCAGGATTTATTGTGTGTGTTAGTCATGGGTGGGTATGTGGTCATGTACGTGGCTCTGATTTTGGGTGTGATTCTGGTTGGGAGTTAGATGATTTATGAATGTATTCCAGGTTTCATTAAAGACTGATATATTGTTTTTCTTTCTATTGAAATATGTTCTGTAAATAAGTTGATCCAATGAGTGATGTGGGAAGAGTTTTTAGTTTTCCAATTTTGAAAGATTATTTTCTTGGCGATGGTTAAGTAAAGGGTTTTCTGTATTTAACTGGAATGGTGACTTGTGTCAAGTCTCCCAGCATGCAAAGTGATGAGGAGAGTGGGATTCTACAGCCCAGAATAATGATACACACTCACATGTAAAGAATATGCAGCAATCAGAGCTCAGGTTTGATAAAAGAAGAGAAACAGAACATGATGAGAGGAAGAGGAGGTGATGAAGATGATGAGAGAGGAAGAGCAGGTGATGAAGATGATGAGAGAGGAAGAGCAGGTGATGAAGATGATGAGAGAGGAAGAGCAGGTGATGAAGATGATGAGAGAGGAAGAGCAGGTGATGAAGATGATGAGAGAGGAAGAGCAGGTGATGAAGATGATGAGAGAGGAAGAGCAGGTGATGAAGATGATGAGAGAGGAAGAGCCGGTGATGAAGATGATGAGAGAGGAAGAGCAGGTGATGAAGATGATGAGAGAGGAAGAGGAGGTGATGAAGATGATGAGAGAGGAAGAGCAGGTACTGTGACTAGGATAGGATCAGCAACACAAACCTATAGGCTCAATATAACAACAACAACTCAAACCTATAGGCTCATTATAACAACAACAACTCAAACCTATAGGCTCATTATAACAACAACAACTCAAACCTATAGGCTCATTATAACAACAACAACTCAAACCTATAGGCTCATTATAACAACAACAACTCAAACCTATAGGCTCATTATAACAACAACAACTCAAACCTATAGGCTCATTATAACAACAACAAATCAAACCTATAGGCTCCATATAAAAACAACACAAACCTATAGGCTCAATATAACAACAACACAAACCTATAGGCTCAGTATAACAACAACACAAACCTATAGGCTCAAATTAACAACAACACAAACCTATAGGCTCAAATTAACAACAACACAAACCTATAGGCTCAAATTAACAACAACACAAACCTATAGGCTCAATATAACAACAACACAAACCTATAGACTCAATATAACAACACAAACCTATAGGCTCAATATAACAACAACACAAACCTATAGGCTCCATATAACACCACAAACCTATAGGCTCATTATAACAACAACAACTCAAACCTACAGGCTCCATATAAAAACAATACAAACCTATAGGCTCAATATAACAACAACACAAACCTATAGGATCAATATAACAACAACGCAAACCTATAGGCTCAAATTAACAACAACACAAACCTATAGGCTCCATATAAAAACAACACAAACCTATAGGCTCAATATAACAACAATACAAACCTATAGGCTCAAATTAACAACAACACAAACCTATAGGCTCAAATTAACAACAACACAAACCTATAGGCTCAATATAACAACAACAACACAAACCTATAGGCTCAAATTAACAACAACTCAAACCTATAGGCTCCATATAAAAACAACACAAACCTATAGGCTCAATATAACAACAATACAAACCTATAGGCTCAAATTAACAACAACACAAACCTATAGGCTCAAATTAACAACAACACAAACCTATAGGCTCAATATAACAACAACACAAACCTATAGGCTCAATATAACAACAACACAAACCTATAGGCTCAATATAACAACAACTCAAACCTATAGGCTCAATATAACAACACCACAAACCTATAGGCTCAAATTAACAACAACACAAACCTATAGGCTCAATACAACAACAACACAAACCTATAGGCTCAATATAACAACAAAACAAACCTATAGGATCAATATAACAACAACACAAACCTATAGGCTCAAATTAACAACAACACAAACCTATAGGCTCAGTATAACAACAACACAAACCTATAGGCTCAGTATAACAACAACACAAACCTATAGGCTCAATATAACAACACAAACCTATAGGCTCAATATAACAACAACACAAACCTATAGGCTCAATATAACAACACAAACCTATAGGCTCAATATAACAACACAAACCTATAGGCTCCATATAACAACACAAACCTATAGGCTCATTATAACAACAACACAAACCTATAGGCTCCATATAACAACACAAACCTATAGGCTCATTATAACAACAACAACTCAAACCGATTGACTCAATAGAACAACACAAACCTATAGGCTCAATATAACAACAACACAAACCTATAGGCTCAATATAACAACAACACAAACCTATAAGCTCAATATAACAACACAAACCTATAGGCTCAATATAACAACAACACAAACCTATAAGCTGAATATAACAACACAAACCTATAGGCTCAATATAACAACAACACAAACCTATAGGATCAATATAACAACAACACAAACCTATAGGCTCAAATTAACAACAACTCAAACCTATAGGCTCCATATAAAAACAACACAAACCTATAGGCTCAAATTAACAACAATACAAACCTATAGGCTCCATATAAAAACAACACAAACCTATAGGCTCAATATAACAACACAAACCTATAGGATCAATGTAACAACAACTCAAACCTATAGACTCAATATAACGACAACACAAACCTATAGGCTCAATATAACAACAATACAAACCTATAGGCTCAAATTAACAACAACACAAACCTATAGGCTCAATATAACAACAACACAAACCTATAGGCTCAATATAACAACAACACAAACCTATAGGATCAATGTAACAACAACTCAAACCTATAGGCTCAATATAACAACAACACAAACCTATAGACTCAATATAACAACAACACAAACCTATAGGCTCAATACAACAACAACACAAACCTATAGACTCAATATAACAACAACACAAACCTATAGGCTCCATATAACATCACAAACCTACACGCTCCATATAACAACACAAACCTATAGGCTCAATATAACAACACAAACCTATAGGCTCAATATAACAACAACACAAACCTATAGGCTCAATATAACAACAACACAAACCTGTAGGCTCAATATAACAACAACACAAATCTATAAGCTCAATATAACAACACAAACCTACAGCATAATTATAGTCATAATATATTATTATTGTCTGATATTATTGTACACACATCTCGTGTTTATTTACTTCCCTGATGAAGGTCCTGTGACTCAAAGTTTAGCATTTGTGTTTATTAAAGATACTTGCATGGATCTAAGTGTGCTGAATATTTTTGATTAAGCTACTATTTTTTTGTGTACTGGCACCTTAGCATATCACCTGGTCGTGAGTGCGGTGAGCTTTCTTTAAAGTATTTACTGTTTAAGACATATTTCTATAATTCAAAATGATACAAACTCAAACACAAAGATGTAAAATAAGGTTTATAGAATTTCACTTGACAGGAGACCAGTGAGGAATCACAGATGAAGCACAAATCATAGATGATCATTTAACCTGCTTACAGCCATGGTTACGTTGTGTTTTTTTTATTTGCTGTAACTTGTTCCAGTGAAGTGTGGTAGTGTGTAATAAATGCAGTTTATTGAGTCTTCATCTGATTGTAATCACTTTGTTTTAAATGTCTACATGGAAATAAATAACCAAATGTGCATAGTCTCTATCAGCTCTGTCCACCGGGCCTAGAACCATTTCTGGGGTAAACACTGACATATATATTCAAATAATCATTCTGTCTTACAGTAATGTCTGAAACACACTAACTACTAGTGTCTGATCTCCACAGTGTTTCAGTGTCTGCCAAATTCCTGAACACACACACACACACACACACACACACACACACACACACACACACACACACACACACACACACACACACACACACACACACACACACACACACACACACACACACACACACACACACACGACGTGAGCACCAAGCCAACACTGACGGACTGATACTGCCACTTCCTGTTTCTTCTCATCTCTCCTCCTTCCATCCCGTCCTCCTAACTCCTTCCTTTCTTTCCTCCACACCAAAGACATCACTGTATTACTACTCCACCCGTCTCCCCCGTCTCTCTCTGCTTGACTAAATCAATACCATAATCAATAGTTGAAAACATCGTCTTGTTCTTCCCTCTTTCTCCTGAAGCGTTTTTCTTTTTCAGCACATTGGAGGCTTCACAGTCCTCTGGCAATAAACCCCTCATTTCTCTCCACTTTCCTCTGAGTCAGCAAAAAGGCAAACCACAGCTCAACCTTTCTTTCTTTCTTTGCTACTGATTCTGTTCAGTGCTGCATTTAAAGACAACAGTTAAAGAGAAAACTCACACAGTTTGGAATTCAGTAAGGAAAGCTCTCCAGTGGATATAATGACTAAGTTAGTGAACGTCTACTGCAGAAATGTAACTAGAGGCACTCAGTGAGAGTTTACCTCTGCCACGGCCAGTCAGGACATGTGCCATCAAAATCAAAGACAGTGACCATTTATAAAAGGCTCCATCCTGAAACATTCTGCGGTGCAGACCTCTACACAGTCTTCTCTTTATAAATACACACCTGTGGTGAATTGTGTTAGTATGGTCTCCTCCCAGTGTTGTCCCACAATCATCTATAAATGGTAAATGTCTCATGAATATACTGACGTTGTTAAGGAGCCATTGTTGGACTATCAGTGGTGGATGGTGAACAGGGTTGGATCAAACAACCAACTGTTGCAGAGTCAAAAAGATGGTAAAAACACACAAGCTGAAAAAAGAGAGATGGAATGGTTTGTAAAATTCAGAACATGTTTTTATAACCAAATATTCAGCTTCTGTCCATATTTGTTGGTTTTTAGCATTAAAAACAACATTTTGACTGCAGTCAGAAACTGTTTGACACACAGAGGAAAAGTCTCACCTCCTGACTGACACTATGCTGACATTCAATTAAAGATGGAACAAATAATTCAACCATATCTGCATCAAACAATATAATGACATTAAATTACATTTACATATTTATGTATTTAGGCTCTAACAATAAATACAGACTATATCCACCATCAGAGGCAGGCCTATACATTATGAAATATATATGTGCTGATGTGTGTTTTACATTCATCTGTGTTTTTACTTCTGACTGAACTTTATTTAGTGATAAAACCATCGAGTGTGTCTGATTCTGACTCTACAGCAGGGTGAAAGTAGACGTAGAAATCGGAACCTTTTTCTCTATAAATACCAACGTTTGTGATGAAAGATGTTGACACACATTTCACCTCGTTAACGATATTTTTTGTGCACAGCAACCTTTTAGAAATGAGGCCCCTGATGTGTTCTTCTCTGCCCCATGCTTAACCAACGTACCAAGTTTCATGAAAATCCATTGATCACTTTTTCAATGTCATTTTGCTTACAGACAGAAACGACACTGATCACTTGACCTCTTTAGCAGAGGTTATGATTCAGCTCTGCAACCTACAGATGTCACATTACTCCTTCACTGTTTCATCTGTAATTATAGCAGAGGTTTCATTTGTTTGTACAGGTTTATTTGTCGTCCTCTTTCAAACATGACAACAACATAACCAGTGCTTTTATTTCTGAGAACTTGAAAAGAGAAAAACAGCACATTCCTTTACAGGACAGTGACGTGTCCCTGAGTATGTATTCTGACTTTAGACACACACCCACACACCCACACACACCCACACACACACACACACCCACCCACCCACCCACCCACCCACCCACACACACACACACACACACACACACACACACACACACACACACACACACACACACACACACACCCACCCACCCACCCACACACCACACACACACACACACACACACACACACACACACACACACACACACACACACACACACACACACACACACACACACTCCCTGCTGAGAACCAACAAAAGGAAGGAATCTTCAGAGAAAATGTTAACTCCCGTTTCCCTCTCCTCCCCCTTCACCTTTTCCTTTTCTTTGTACTAACCCCCTGCTCTCCCCCTTCCCAGTCTCAGTCTGTGTACAGCTGGGTTACAGCAGGTCCTACTAAAACACTCACACTGAACCACAGGAGATGAACGGGTACACAAAGAGCCACAGAGAACCATGGAAGGAGTGATTTTACTTACACACACACACACAGACACACACACAGACACAGACTCACCAGGTAGTTCATTTTGTCCCTGCTGCAGTCGGCTGTGGTAACTCCGGGGCAGGGCTGTAGCTCAGCCCCTGTGACACACTTTACCAAGTAGATCCTTTGTGGAGAGTAGGTCCCAAAAGATTCTGAAACTCCCCCACAGCTCCTCCACTCTCCCCCTTCCTCCTGTCCTATGCCCTTGTGTCCTCGCTGCCTTTCCTTCTGTCTTGTTCAGTCTTGTTTTCTCTCGTTGAGCAGATCCCTACACATTCTGCCGCTCCGTGATCTCACACAGTAAGAATGAGACCACTGCTTGACCCATTTACTTCTAACCCACTCACCCCTCTTGATCTCCCTCTCTCTCGATGTTTGAGGAAAAGAGGGAGGAGTGTGTAACATGACACGTCACTTCCTGTTGGATTCTGACATTCCCTCCATCCATTCTGGCCACTTGCCTGAGGAGCTCTTTTCATGTCAATAAGCTTTGCCCTCCCACTGTCTCTGCCCCCCCTCTGACTCCCCCTGGTGGTCAGAGACTGTCAGTGAACATCTCGACCTCATCCATCTGTTTCTACCTTTAAAGAGGGGCTAAATAACCTGGACCCAGTACAGCAGTTAAGTCACATCAAGACAAGTTTCCTATGACTGTAGTCCTTTAGTTAGAGCACTGATAAGAATAACAATTCAGTATCAATAAAGCCAAATATGAAATAAATGATGAATAAATGTAACCTTGAGTTTAAAGGGAAAAAAGAGCTGCTTAAAAACTCACCAAACTAAATCAGAATGCTTCTCTATTTTTCCTAAAATATAAAACCAAATGAAAACCAGAAATTGTAAGAGTTTAACCTGAAAAGCCTACATTTATTCACATTTTTAATACTGCTGAAATCCAGTGATAGACAGCCTGGAGAAAAGCCCACCTCATCAATAACACATTTATATTTTTGTAATTGCTCAGAGTAAAGTGAGCACAGAACAAATTCCAGCAGGTGAATGTTGAAGCAGGAAGCAGGTTTGAAAACCTTAAGAAATGTTTACATTGGCCTGTTTAGGCAATAATTTTAGAGTCTAACACAAATTAGTTTGTTTATAACCTCTTTGTAAACGGATTAATAATCTGACTGCACAACATTACACACAAACACACTGTAAACAGTGACTGACCTCGACTAGATCTGAACCAACAGAAGTAATAGTGTGTCTCGTGCTTTAATGTCGCGGGAGACCAGAGGGACATGACAACAGTGGCACAGAAGAAGAAGAAGAAGAAGAAGAAGAAGAAGAAGAAGAAGAAGAAGAAGAAGAAGAAGAAGAAGAAGAAGAAGAAGAAGAAGAAGAAGAAGAAGAAGAAGAAGAAGAAGAAGAAGAAGAAGAAGAAGAAGAAGAAGAAGAAGAAGAAGACAACATTACATTACCCCTGAAGCAACACTACTCTCAAATCACATATTACATTTAACAACAATAACATCTCACCATCATCCTCTGAAGACTGAGTCCACCAGTTTAACCATACAATGAAAACAGCCCTCGACAAAGTTGCTGCTAAAAAGGTTATTCCAAGGAAAAATAGTCAAAACATGGAACTAAAATATAGATAGAAATGAAATAGAAATGCTGAGCGAAGATGGCGAGAAACAAAATTAGAAATCCACAACAATTTACTGAAAAAATGCAATATAAACCTCATAGTATCCTTCTCCAACCTTATCAACACCAACATTCACAATCCTAGGCCGCTGTTTAACACTATAGACCTCCCTGATTAAACCCACAACCAACTACAGCATCAGGCCTCCAGGTTTTAAATGTGATGACTTTGCAGCCGACTTCAGGGGAAAAAGAAAGAAACTTCTATCTGGTATGTGTGAGCAGAACAAGCTCACTGCACCCAAACCCTCTGTAGAGACGAAAGAGATGCTGAGGTGGAACGTTTTAACCTGGCTGATGCTGAATTGAAGAACTCTACATTTCCCCTTTTAAAACATATTTTTTAATCCATTTCACAGTAAATCACACCATACAGCTTCACTACGATATGAAACCTATTAAAAAAAAGGTATCTGGACATTTTAAAACAAAATGTGGGCGAGGCTGTGGCTCAGGTGGTAGAACAGTCATCCACTTTTCAGATGGTCGGTGGTTCGATCTCCCTTCGATCCCCTGTTCCATTGGTGGTGGAGTGTTGCTGTGGATGGTTTTGCATGGTGGCCTCTGCCACCACTGGGAATACTGGCTGGTGTAAAGCTTTGAGTGGTCAATCAGACCATGAAGGTGATATAAGCACAGTCCATTCAAGTGTAGCAAAATATTTCACAGAAACGCTTCTGGTCTAAGAGCCAGTGAGACCCTTCAGACCCCTCAGACCCTTCAGACCCCTCAGACCCTTCAGACCCCTCGGATCCCTCAGACCCTTCAGACCCCTCAGACCCTTCAGACCCCTCGGACCCCTCAGATCCCTCGGACCCTTAAGACCCCTCAGACCCTTCAGATCCCTAAGACCCCTCAGACCCCTCAGACCCTTCAGACCCTTCAGACCCCTCAGACCCTTCAGACCCCTCAGACCCCTCAGACCCCTCAGACCCTTCAGACCCTTCAGACCCCTCAGACCCCTCAGACCCTTCAGACCCCTCAGACCCCTCAGACCCCTCAGACCCCTCAGACCCTTCAGACCCCTCAGACCCCTCAGACCCTTCAGTCCCTTCAGACCCTCCGGTTCTTCTTTTAGCTGTTCGTCAAAGCAGATCTTAAAAACGTGGCGACTCTTCTTTCATTACACTCCAGGTGGTCCAGAGGATCTGAGAGGAGCCAAGATGTAAACTAAAAAACATTTATTCAATTTAATGGTTTTAGTATTTACACCTATTTATCACACCAGTCAACACTATTTATTCTATTTTACTATTGTTTTGATTATGTTTTTATCATTTATTGTAGTACCTCATTATTATTCTCTTTTCTTATCTTTTTGCTTGTGCTATCTCTTCTTCTTATGTTTTCTTATCTTAACTACTGATGTTTTATTGTTGTTTTGGTCTCTGTGCATTAGTCTCTACATCTTTTTAACTTCTTCTTCTTCTTCTTCTGTTTTGTACAGCACCTTAGTTTGAAAGGTGCTACATTAAAAAAGTTTGATTGATTGATTGATCTGAGTGCTCTTCTATTTGATGACTTTATTTAACTATGAAGCTAAGAGACATAGATGAATGTATAAACTCACAGTTCACACATGTCTTCCACTTGGAGCTACAGGGTACTCTGTGTCGTCAGGCAGTGAGGGTTCAATTCTTCCCGAGGAGTGGCTTTTTAGGGAGGCCTGAGGGGAGGAGGTGGAATTTCTTTTATCTGGTATACTTTCAAAGTCTAGCTTAGTCTCTCTGTGTTCACTATGGAAAATACAAGTGCAAGTTTTGTACAACGGCTTCATATTAATGTCTCCCATGCCTCCATCCTAGAGGTCAACAATCTCTTTTATCAGTTGTAACCTCTGTCAGTGGGACGTCACAGTATGAATGCTTCCTATTCATTACACAGTAACAGCCGGTCATAGCTGTCTGGGCCATTATCATACAACTCTGGCATAAATGCCACCCTGTCAATGCAACATGCAGACATGTAGAGGACAAAACATACTGGACAGCCATTGTAGAGAAATACACCAAATCCACACAGTAAATAAAAAACAAACAACTATATCCCTTTTATCCCAAAATGGGCATCTGGTAGTGGACCTCAAGCACAGGTCCTCTACCAGACGCCTGATAGTGGACCTCAAGCACAGGTCCTCTACCAGACGCCTGATAGTGGACCTCAAGCACAGGTCCTCTACCAGACGCCTGATAGTGGACCTCAAGCACAGGTCCTCTACCAGAAGCCTGGTAGTGGACCTCAAGCACAGGTCCTCTACCAGACGCCTGATAGTGGACCTCAAGCACAGGTCCTCTACCAGACGCCTGATAGTGGACCTCAAGCACAGGTCCTCTACCAGAAGCCTGGTAGTGGACCTCAAGCACAGGTCCTCTACCAGAAGCCTGATAGTGGACCTCAAGCACAGGTCCTCTACCAGAAGCCTGGTAGTGGACCTCAAGCACAGGTCCTCTACCAGAAGCCTGGTAGTGGACCTCAAGCACAGGTCCTCTACCAGAAGCCTGGTAGTGGACCTCAAGCACAGGTCCTCTACCAGGCGTCTGGTAGTGGACCTCAAGCACAGGTAGTGGACCCTATACTGCAGCAGGATAGCGTTCCCCACAGCGACGATACAAACGCCTACGACCATCAGCTGTGTACAAGTTAAATCTGCACTTGTCACTAAATGTGATCTGCCTCCACTGTGCAATGAGCCATAACATCTGTAACATCTGTGCTACACATGTCTGCAGAGTTCCGACCATCATCATCATCAGCAGCATCCCAACTGTCTGGTCATGTAAGTTTTGTGGAAGTTGTGACATCATCAGTTGTTTCAGTAGGACATTAATTAGACCTGATAAATTATCACCTTGACCAGGTCTTTTCAATCATGCAGAAAAAAATCTCACCAACATCATGGTTTACTCTGAAATGCACCAATGACTGTTATTTCTATGTTATGACTAAATGATGGTTATTCATGATTTAACATGTTTTGGTTGTGGGTACATAAAAAAGTCTAGTTTCAGTAGATTAGAGCTAGTGAATAGAAATTACAGGGTTATTATGCGATTCTACTGTATATGTATTTCAGTAAATGTTCCAGAAAGACATTTCTTCAAATAAGCTCGGCTTTGATGGGGGTAAGTCAACTCAAACAGCATTTATTTTCAAACCACATTTCAGGCAGGGACACACTTTTCTGTTAGGCAGTTTCTACCCATGCATTTGACTTTGTGTGTTCTGCTTTCCCTCAACAAAAAAAACACTGATATGACTCTCAGAATTGCTTACAACATTGACTTATTTTTTTATTTATTCTTGTATTGTTTTGTTTTTTCAGCTGTTCCCTCTCTGTATCTGAAAGCTCGTCTCATTTTCTGTAACATAAAAATCAGCATCAGGCCAGTGCAGCACGTGTTATCTTACCAGTAAAAGCATATCATCACAATGCAGAGGAGGAAAGGCAGAAGGACAAAGTAACTCAGTTTTGCAGAGGTGTTGCTGTCTTTTTATAGGTCATTATAAGTAGAGTAGGGTAATTAGTATTCAGTCTTAATGTAGAGCAGCAGAACACTCGAGTCTTCACTGTGTGATGCTGCTCTGTAATACCATACATCTTTCCCTGTACAGGTTTCTCTTTGGTTAGAGCAGATATTAAGACTGACTGATGAATTTTAAAGCATCAAGCTTATGGATGCATCGATACCCTTTTTATCAGTACGACCACTTGTAGTTAAGTAGTAAGTAGTTAAATCTGAGTACTTTCCAATTCAGTGTAACGATGAGAGTACTTAATAGTAACAGAGCTTGTTCTTGCTTTGGTCTGAATTATTAACAAGCAGCTGTTTAAATGCCATGAGGAGCTGGGTTTACACTGTACTGTTTTTGTCCTTGTCCCACTAATATTAACACTCAGGTGATGCTGTTTCAAATGAGTTAGCATGTTCGATGTGCTACCAGCTACATAACCAGTTTAACAATGTGGGCATACAGCTTTGGTACAATCCACTTGTCTTTAATGCACAACTAATGAAAAAGAAACTTAAACACAAGCTTTTCGGCTTCCATCCATCCAGAGGTGTCCCTCATGTCTCCAGTGTCTCACAGCCTCATGCTACTACAATGAGGACAACAAGTCCAACAGACAACACCCGTCATCATCATCACTATCTCTCTAACTCCGCCTCCCTGAGCCACACCTACAGCCTCTCTCACCTGCTGCTGAGCACAAACCAAAACCCCAAGGCCACGTCTTGTTTCAGACATATTAAGTTCTGTGAAAGGAATGTCTGTTGTCATTAGAGAATCATTCAAATAGAAAATATCACTCCAGGCTCTTTTGGAACAAAAGCTTCAGCTTGTTGAACCTTTAGAAAGCCTAGCTGTGAAGTACTGTGGGCTAAAGGAGGCTGACAGCTGGGATATACCATCCATAGCAGGAATGAAGCTCATAAGGATCGCATCTGCTGCAAGGCCATGTTTTGTGCTCTACAAACTCAGGTAAGATAATCATGTTGGAAAAGGCTACTTGATGCAGAATTACAGGTAAGAGACACAAAAGGAATTGAGCTCTGATACTTGTGGTAATAGCAGTAGCTTCAAGTGGCAGCAGAAGGAACTGCAGTCATTTTTTCATAGTAGTCTTGACTTTGTTTAAGTTCACCTAAGGCATGGATTTAAAGAATAATGCTGACATCAGCATTCCGTAGGACAGACATTGTTTTTGGTTGAACTTTCATTGGTAAACATGTTTAGCATTAATAACTATGCCGAAGCTAAATTTACTGCTACTGCAATGTAACAGGCTGGTATCATAGCTTCATAATGCACCACAGTCATTTCTTCAAATGCAATGAATTTGTGTGCGTCATCACAATAAAATGTGTTGGGACTGCTGTGTGCTTTGTGTGTGGCTTATCTGACGTTTCTTTAGAGCCTCCATCACTGCTGTGATGTTATTTAAATGTAAGTTTAAACAGATCCAACAGCCTCTGCTGAAAATACATCCCCACCCACAAGGTCAACATTCTCTAATTTATTACTGTATAAAGGGTCAAAGGAATTATTTTGAAGCTGCAAACATCTTGAGGATGTCAGCCTTTTCTTATTCAGGGAGACTTCTGTAATGTCAACTGGAAATATCCTGACCTAAGGTCACATCTACACACTTCTGCAGGACGAATGTGTTTAAGAGGTGTACAGAAACACACACACACAGACACACACAGTCTGGCTAATGTCCCACTTCCTTGTGTCTGGCCAAAGGAATGCTCCGTTTCCTGTGTGTTGTGATGAGTACACACTGCCTGCTCTCCCAGCAGCTAATTCATCAGTCTATGACAGATTCTCCTTTCCTTAGATGAGCCCAGAGAAGTTATTGTTTTGGACATATGTCATGGAGAAGTGTCACATTAAAATCATCTTTCCATAGAAAACTGAAAAAAATATCATTTGTAGAAAACCCCAAATATTAAGGCACAACTGCTTATTATGGTTAATCAGATATGATTTACAGTTTGCAATATAAGCTGCGGACAAGATGGCCATCTTTCTGATCTGTAACATCTACAATGATATCTTAATGGTTGTTTAAACGATGTGCAAACTGACATCATCAAGTATGTGGCTCATACTGAAGGGACCACTCAAAACCAAAAGTTGTGAGTAGAGATGTCACGATATCAGAGTTTGGAATGACGATTATTGTCAGACAAATAATCACAGTTTAAAGGTTTTCATGATTATCAACACTATGGAAGGAAAACCTGAGCATTTTAATTAAATGATTTGTTCACACACAGAGACACACACACACATATATATACATATATATACAATTGTGTCTCCTGCGAAAAAAATCTCCTGCGAACCAAATAAAATAGTTATGATTCTATTTGATTATTATTCTAGATTTATGTCTGCAGTACATCTTTCAGCTACATGAGGGGGCGTGTTTCTAGCTCCATCACACATGGAGTTCAGCCAATCACAGCACAACATTGGAGCCAGGCAGGCGGTGCCTTGTTCAGAACCCGTTTGGGTTTGCACCCAGGTGTCCACCATAGTTTCCACCAGAGTAATGAACAGATTTTGCAGGTGGTCACAAACATGGATGCCTGGCTAATAAAAAAGAAAGGCATAGCTAGAGACCAGGGACAAGACCCAGCTAAGGATCACACTGCTGCAGGTAATGTTAGCTTAGCTACCGCCCATAGAATAAATGCTACACCTGATATGCATGTTGCTCTCCCCTTGTACACCTGACTGGAACACAAAGAACAAGCAATATTCTGTTTGATTTAATGATGAGAGGGAAATATGAGTCTGTTAATTACAACAAAATGCACTTAATTTGTCTCATATTAAGTAGTTAAAATGTGTGTTGTTTACCTGATGTGAGCCTGTTTAATTTAAAATGCACTTAAGTTCTCAAATACAAATATGAACATGAACATAAGTGGCTGTTTACTCAGACTCAATGCATTTTCTCATTTATAAAGTAGCCTATTTAAAATGTTCATATGTTGATAAGAGGAGATAAAAACAATGAGATACCACACCCCTCCTAAATGCACTGATTTGATCATTTAAAATATGTCCAGTATATATTTTCAATAAGCATAGAATGTAGTTGTGATTTAAATGTATATCACTTTGAAATGTCTGGTTTACCTGTTCAAGATAATATGATGATGCAGACGGCAGTAAAAATGGTCAGAAATGTTCATTTATGCACAAATTGTTAATCTTGTAATTTATAGATAAGATCTATTGTGATTTGGGTCACGATGGTTTGTCATTTTAAAAATGTGAGTCCCCAGAAAAAAAGTTTGGTAACCACTGATCAAGACGACGGGACCCGTCGGGCTTCAGTCGGGTTCAGACAATTATTAAGAAATTATGTTTGGGTTCAAGTCGGGCTCGTTCACGTCAGGGATAGGCAAAGTGGGATTATTTAACTGCTGATGACCGTGTGTAATGTTTGTGTTTGATGTGTTCAAACACCAGCTTTAGCGGCATAGAGCCACATACAGTACTCTTTTACAGTCATTTACTCTGCTGACAGGAGTAATCAGAGTAAACAGAGAAGCAGTAATATGGTAACAACAACTATGTGACAGTGTAAAAACTCAGTGCTTCAGCTAGTATTAACTGTGTCGGACTCGTATCAGGTTCAGACATAAAAACAGAAAGTCTGCTGGGTTCGGACTCGGCTCCGTCACCAGTTAGCATGACTGAAAAACTGGTGAACAAACAGCGTCGGAAACAAAATGGAGAAACCACAAGGCTCTCCATCCACACACATCACCCTCACTGGCATTGCAGGAGTTTGGGTCTGAAAAGGCAGATGTTGCTCTAAACATCTGTTGATCTTAAAGACAGCTTCACAACCAACTTGTTTCACCATCTCCAAACAAACCACCGCTCAGAATATGAAGAATATGAAAAGCTTGAGGAGTCAGCTGACCACACAAAAAGATACTCAGCCATCTGTGGCAGGATGATCCAGCAGAAGAGTGACTCATGACAAACACTGTCAACAACCAAATTACAAAATACATGGCTGTTACTTTTAAGTAAATAAATAATACATGTTGTCCTTATTGTTTCCATTGACACTGTTGGTGGGAAAACACTTGTTATCCTGTTAACAAAACCAACGTGACACAAAGGAATTTCATAAATACATTTTGAAAAATGCTAAATATCATATTATCATTATTGACAATATCCCAGAAAATATTGATAACATTTTTTTGTCATTATTGCATGCCCATACTTCAGTCACCTAAAACAGCATGTTTCCATGGAAACCACACAAAATACAATTTGTACAAAACTCAAAATATCCAAAGGCAAAACTGCATAATATAGTTGATACTTGTGTAAAGTATTAGTATGCACTTATAGTTTGTAAGATATGCTCCAGACAAAACATGATTACAGATGGAGAATAATAAATCTCCACTGCCAGCATCCATGACAGCTTCGTCATTATGAACTGTTCTCTACACTGGCATGGAGTCAGATTATTAACTGTTTTTTATATATATATATATATATATATATATATATATATATATATATATATATATAACAGTATATTATATAGTATAGTATATATATATATATATCCAGCTTATCCTGTATACAGGATCAGCACTTAGAACGCTACGTAAATGTAGCAAATAGTGAAAACAACAGTAGTTGATCTATGATCCTTAAAAAATGCTGCAGGAGTGAACTTGAAAAGCCTTCCACATATTTAAGTCTGAAGTCTGGGAGCCTTCTGGCTTCCCCTAAACGTTACAGTATGTAGACAAACACTAGAAAGCCATATGACAATGGCAACACATCTGAAGTTTATTTTTATTATCAACCATAAGATCAGAGGAAATAACCAGAAACTAACCATGTGTCTGATGATCATTACTAATAATGGACAGAAGAACTCAAACGCCTCACCCTCTGACTGCAGGCACGTTTAGTGAAGCTGATCCTTAGGAATGTGATACACAACAACACAACAAGTTCTATCAAGACCAACATTCACACATCTGAGACGGTGCAGAGAATCTACCCTGAGAACAAACCACAGAACCCTGGCTGTGTGAGCAGGCCTGCTAAGAACAGCCCTGACACAGAGCCAGCATGTAGCCTCAAACCACTGCACAAACTACACAACCCATTTACTGAGGAGTACAGTTGGACACAACTAGTCCCCCATCAGTCTGGTCGTCTCACAACCAGTTTGTTCTGACGACTAACTATGAAGCTCACGTTTCCAGCTGGTTTGCACTGCCTGCTACCGGACAGGCTCGTTGTGACGCGGTCATCGCAGACCTGGTTGCTTTGTAGGTGAATGATTGTTCGGTTTAACAACAACTGTATACGAGTTACCGACCGCGCAGGGGACGGGTCGGTACACGGCGGATGAAACGGTGACGGTGTGTTTGCAGCCTCGGGGCTGACATACTTACAGGGACAGACATTTTGCTCGTTCACTCCTCGTCAGCTGGCTTTTAATCACACGCGTCTTTTTCCAGATTGTGTCGTTACTTTCCTCTACAGCTCACCAGGTGTCAAGCCTCCGTCGTCCATTCCATGGTGGGGTCTACAGAGGGCTCACATCCAGGGGGACAAGGTGGTCGGGCTTTGGTAGACTTTGGTGTCTGTTGGTGTGAAAGCTGCGGGGTGTGCGGCAGCAGCAGTCCGGTCTCAGTGTCCGGCGGACCAGCCTGTCCTCCGTCCTCCGCTCCTCTCTTCTGTCACGGACTCCTTCACGGCCGGATTTCACCAGCAGCTGGTTTAACGCCGCAGAGAATATTTCACCGTAAGACAACAGGCCTGAACCGAGACTGGGGCGCAGGAGAGGACCGCCTCTACCGCTGACTGCTGCCTGCTCCGGCCCTCCGGAGACCAACCCGTCCAGCCTTAAAGCAACAGCCTCACTCCAAGCGTTTCAACGTGTCAAAGGCTCCACAGCACGCGGCCCCACGGGCTGTTCGTGGAACACGTCTTTCAGGGCGTTTCACACCAACAATTATGTGTACTTTATTGTCTGCACACAACAATTCTGCACATCAAGCTGCAGATATTTGTACATTCCAATGGTTTATCCTATAGGCCTACACTACACCCCCCACACCATGCACTTAAAAAGATAGCATGCACTTCACTACAGGGCTGTATTATATATTATATATTATATGAATAGAAATGTTTAAATACATATAGACTAGTAAAGAGAGGTCAACATTTAAAACAAGTCAGAGAAACGATTTCCATGCAGCCTATTAAAGCTTCCCTTATTTTCTGCATTCAGTTTTATCAGTTACATTATTATTAATTCTAAAACACAGCAACTTAGTTTGCAGAATGGAAAGCTGTAATGTTAATTTGTCTATCATTTCATGATAATATGAAGTATAAATTTACTGAGCAACAGTAGAAATGCATCATTTAAAAAACCCAATATTTTCCTTTCACTAGCCCTAATCTACTGAAACAATCATGTGATTCACTGAATAGACTTTTTTAAGTACCCACAACCAAAACATGTTAAATCATGAATAACCATCATTTAGTCATAACATAGAAATAACAGTCATTGGTGCATTTCAGAGTAAACCATGATGCTGGTGAGATTTTTCTCTGCACAATTGAAAAGACCTGGTCAAGGTGATAATTTACTGGGTCTAATTAATGTCCTACTGAAACAACTGATGATGTCACGACTTCCACAAAACTTATGTGACCAGATAGTTGAGATGCTGCTGATGATGATGATGGTCGGAACTCTGCAGACATGTGCAGCACAGATGTTACAGATGTTATGGCTCATTGCACAGTGGAGGCAGATCACATTTAGTGACAAGTGCAGATTTAACTTGATGTCCACACCACATGTGGCTCATGTCTGTCAGGAGTAGCCTACCTGGACCAGAACAATGTTGCTGTCCTTCCTTGGCCTGTGTCCACCAAAGCATTTTTTCCTGAGGTCATTGTATTTTTTAAATTATTTGCAATGTGAGCACTGTGTATTTACACTACGCTACAAACAGCAGGATCCTGACGAAGTGCTGAGCATCTTTTCTGCACTGAACGCTGCACCTTTGGTGTTTTGGGTTCTTTAAAGTTATGTTTTGGGGGCATTTTTTTTGTGGTCACCGAGAGTTTTACCCTTCTCAAATAACTTCTCAAATAACCGGTAAGTGAGCCTGATATTGTATTACTGTGTTGTGGAATCTAGGTTTATCTCTATGCTAGTTCGTTCATGTTCATGGTTGCATATAAAGTGTGTGGCGTTTGCTTCGCAAGCCTTATAAAAAAAGTTTAACCAAGTATACTTCTTTTAAATTAAAAATAAGGGTATACTTTCAGTCTACTTTTTATGTACTTACCAGAGATATGATTAACAAAATTATACTCAAGTATACTTGGCTTATACTGACAAGTATACAGAAAAGTCTAAGTCTATTTTGACTATAGTTGTACTTACTCTTTT
This sequence comes from Chaunax sp. Z400, assembly GCA_037577475.1. Classification (NCBI taxonomy): domain Eukaryota; kingdom Metazoa; phylum Chordata; class Actinopteri; order Lophiiformes; family Chaunacidae; genus Chaunax; species Chaunax sp. Z400. The sequence goes on from CM075186.1 coordinate 30,253,527, forward strand.
GTCTGAGACATACTTAATAAAAGTATAATATTATTGCCTTACTCTGAAAGTTTAAGTATACTTGGCCTGTAGTTATAATAGATGTATTGTGCACTCAAAGTTTACTACTCTGACACTTAAAGTATACTTAAAATTATGCATTTGTAAACCCAAAATTGGACCAATTTAGTCCCAAGAAGTATTAAAATAGTACACTTGCAAGTATACTGTTATTAGTATACTTACACAATAAAGTACACTTAAAGTATATACTCAAAGTATCCTTCTTTTTTGTAAGGGGTAGCATATCAACCTGCTGATTGAACAACATGATTATTGTACAGGTGTGTGTTGGGATGGTCACAATAAAAGTTTTATGGCAACACAGTGACACAGATGTCACAGGGATCTGTTGGCAGTGAACTGAATGTTCATCTCTCCACCATAAGACATCTCCAATGTCCTCTCCAATAGTTTGGCAGTAGGCTACATCCAACCAGCCTCACAAACACAGGCCACGTGTAACACTCCAGCCCAGGACCGCCACATCCGGTTTCTCCACTTCCGATATGGTCTGAGACCAGCCACTCAGACAATCTGAGGCAACAGCTGGTTTGATAACCAAAGAATCTCAGGGAAGCTCACCGGCTGCTCATCATCCTCACTGGGGTCTTAACCTGACTGCAGTTCGTAACATATCTTACTTCAGTGGGCAAATGCTCATCTTCGATGGTGTCTGGCACGTTGGAGAAGAGTTCTGAGATGGTGGAGGCAGAGGGTCCAGCAGCCAAGGACCACATTCAGGGAAAGCTGGGGCTATTTAAAAAGCAACGGACACGGTGCAGGAACGTGTCTTCTAAAGAAAATGGGAGAGAACACTCTTTAATTCATGTTATGGCCAAACCACACCTAAGAATAATTAAGGGACTAAACACAACCGTTTGTGTGGCCTTACTTTGCTTGTGAGCAATTTGACTCACAAAAGTAATGAACCTGCACTACTGACTTCAGACTGAGCTTTAGATCGTTTGAGCAGGACAGCAGAGTAAAATCCATAACATCCATAACATATGATAAAATTGTGATTTGGTATTCAGTGAAGCCCCGCCCCCAGAAACACGGCTCCAACTGCAGACTTGAATTTAAAGTCTTTAATCTCATTCTGTGTTATAAAATATCAATCAAATATCAAATCAAATCAATCAGTCTTCACACTGATTGATGGGTGGATGTCATGATATTATTGTTAGAACATTACCACGTGAGATTACTTCCTATTTTGTTTAGATGTATTAGATATGAGAAAGTATAATCAGATTTTGTTATAAAACACAAATAATCAGATTTTTTCAATTTTTTTGCATATATTTTGCAAATATTCTTTAATTACATCGTGGATGTGTTTTTAAATAATGTTAAAATGACATTTACCGTTTCAGAGTGACTTTAGCTGCATTTCCAAACGTTATGCAAACACTTGAACAAGGAAATCCGATTCATCCGTCTTTCACTGGGACACGTGAATGCAGCGCTTGGCTTGAACAAATCCTCTCCGCTAATCGTCTTTCATCGGCTGGAGGAGATTCGGACATCATGCTGTCGGTGGTGGTGATAAACCAGAGCCTGTTCAGTTTTTAGTGGCAGATAAATTCAGACCTGCTCAGACGGTGGATCCAGGAGGAACCCTCAGGTTTGACACTCAAATGGATTTAAACGCCATCATTGAGCAAATGGAGACGGGAGAGCAGGACTCTGCTCTGACAGCTCTACAGGGCTATAATAAGGAGGTAAACATCTCCAACAGCACACAGGATCTCTGTCTCTACGGAAAGATTAAGTTGATCATAAACGGTTATGTTCTGTAAATGTTCTCCGTTTCACTGCCTTAATCTAAACAGTTTCACTCTAAACATAAAGGGGAATATTGGTATTTTTAAACCTGGTGAGTAAATGATAATATGACATTTCCCCTGAAAAGGATTAAAAAATATACTCAAGTCACAATAAATAATATAATATATGATATAATGACTTGTATCGAAAATAATGACTTAGTTTCTCAAAATATAATAATGAGATAGGTTTAGAAGGTTTCTCATTATAGGCCTGTTGAGGTACTAAGTCATTATTATGAGATACAATGTCGTTATTTTGAAACACTAAGTGAATATTTATAAATGTGAATATGTTTTTTATAAAAATGTTATTATTTTGAGATAGTAAGTCATTTTTGAGACAACCAGGTCACTGATTAACTTGAGATGGTCCACACAGACATATTATAGACCTGCTGCACACTCTTGAAGAAGATAAGGTAGATTGAGTTCATGTGTTGTTGTGTTCTGGATCTTCAAAACGCAACAAGCAGCAGTTTCAGCAGATGATCATAAAGACTGGTCCACAGCCTCTGATTGGTCAACAGACTCAACCAAGACATCATACATTGCCAATGGATGGCTAACAACAACAATAACTGTTTTAAACACAGAATAAAGGACAAATGATCACAGAGGACAATCACTGTAAGATTTATAGTTATGGATTTCTTTTGCAAAGGGGTCTCACTGCAGCCCTTCTTTGTGCAGCACAACGATTAGCTTCCAGCATGCAGCGTTCCAGAGATGATTAACGATTAATGTTATTCTGTTTACGCCCTCATTGAGCCCAGATTTAACTTTTACCTGAGTCCATGTATGTCAGATTGTTGATTCTCAGGTTTTTCTTCAGTGTGAAGGTGGTTACAGACTACAGGGATCTCCTGTGGATTAAAACCAGTACAACCCTGAATAAAGCAGTAAACAGTAGAGATCAGTGTCTCTTTGGTTCTTCTCTGTGGACATGGGATGTTCAGGTGGTGGGGGGGCTGAGTAGTTCACTCTTTTTAATCTTAATTCTCATGCTAGCAGCATTAAAGTATGATGAATTGTTTCTTAAAACTTAAGTTTAGGAGCTGATCACACAGAGATGTTTGCTCCTCTGCTGTGCTGCATGTTTTATTTTTCTAAGCATTTTTATATAATCAAAATATAATCAACTTTTCAGCACAAGGCTCTGGAATCACATCACTCTGATTTCCATTTGATTGCCAGGTTGCCCATGCAGACCTGCTCCACAGGAACACCACACTGCTCTGCTGCTGTCCTGCTTTTCTTATTACAGTGGCTTGTAGAGATTCTCTCTGAGTCTCTGTGTGGTCAGGGCCTCAGCCCTCATTTCTACTAATGATAATGTTGTAATTACCAGAGCAGTTGATGACATCTGGTAAGACACTGAGACAGCAGGGCAGGAAACAGACGTAGTCAGAAGATGAGACAGGTTGAACTTTAAATATCACCTTAATCCTCCTACAAATGAAACGTTAAATTCATTAGCAGTAAAATGCACCTTTGCTCATTTCCGGAACATTTGTTATTTGCTGCTATGCCTTAATCTGTAATAACCAGAAGCTTATGGTGACTAATGCTAGCATCTTCAGATAGACATTGCTGTAAAACTCTTCTTACGGAATCACTCCACAGAGGCTTAAGCTGTGTGGGAGCTGATCTTCAAGGCAATAGGATTAGATCCTCTGATACACAAATAGAGTCTCCTACAGCCCAGTCAGATCCTACGCTTCTACAAAGCTCTCAGAGAAGAGGAGCTTCATGTTGCAGGAAACTCTGCTGCACAATCTGCATTGTGTTAAACACCTGCACAGGTTTTCTCTGAGCAGCCTCCTGTTTATTCAGCCTACTGTGTGTTTAAAAGAATAAATGCCATAAATGCATGAACATCCGAAGGCATGTGTAAAATATAGAATGAGTTACAGCACTGGGACTGAATTAATTCATACCAATGTCACTTAAATTCTGGATTCTGGTTTAAAGGTGTGGGACGTTGACCTGGACATGTATGACACATGTTTTTGTTTGTTGTTATAAATCGATTTGGCAGAATTAAAGTGTAGGTGAACATACCAGCAGTGAGGGTTATCTCAAGAGCCTGCTACTGAGTTGGGTCTGCAGGCCTGTTGTGGGAAAAAAAGGGCTGAAACTTCACACAAATAGCAAGAGAAAATCTGATATACTGAGCAACAATAGAAACACATCTTTTTTTAATGTCATGTCATCCTGTTCATATTAAATATCAAAGGTAAATTATGGTTCACATCTTTATTCACCCTTTAGCCATACAGAAAAATCATTTTTGTGCAGATTAATGTTTTTTGTCTTAGTGTTTACAAGTCAGAAAGTGTGGATGTGAATTTTTCAGGCGGTGGAAAGTCAGTGGAAAGCTGCAACTAGATGTGAGTGATACAAATTTCTGCTGGGTAACACACATGACCTGAATGAATTGGCACAAATTGAAAAATTTTAACTCAGGAGAGAAATTAGTGGAGTACTGTAGTACTACAGCAATAGTCACTACCGTGCGTGTCTACCTCCAGCATTTATCACTACTTTACACCTCCTGAATGGATCAGATGTTATTCTGGACTTGTAGGATGACATCATTCTTCCTGCAGAGCTGTGACAAGTTGTTCATGTGTTGCTGGAGCAGGATCTCTCTCTCTCACCTGGTGATCCTGAACGTCCCACAGATGCTCTATTGGGTTGAGATCTGGTGAATATGCTGGCCAAAGAAGGACAGCGACATTGTTCTGGTCCAGGTAGGCTACTCCTGACAGACATGAGCCACATGTGGTCTGGCATTGTCATGCATGAAGGTGATCCTGATTGCTGTATCCTGGGAATGACATGTGGACCTAGGACCATATCTCAGTAACGGATAGCTGTCAGTGTACCGTGGATGTGGAAGTTCTGACCGTCATCCATTAGCAGTGCCCCCCCCACATCATGACATCACCACAAAAACGGTCCACTTCCTGGATGTATGCAGCAGGATAGCGTTCCCCACGGCGACGATACAAAGGCCTACGACCATCAGCTGTGTACAAGTTAAATCTGGACTTGTCACTAAATGTGATCTGCCTCCACTGTGTAATGAGCCAAAACATCTGTAACATCTGTGCTACACGTGTCTGCAGAGTTCAGACCATCATCATCCTCAGCATGCCAACTGTCTGGTCATGTAAGTTTTGTGGAAGTCGTGACATCATCAGTTGTTTCTCTAGGACATTAATTAGACCTGATAAATTATCACCTTGACCAGGTCTTTTCAATCATGCAGAAAAAAATCTCACCAACATCATGGTTTACTCTGAAATGCACCAATGACTGTTATTTCTATGTTATGACTAAATGATAGTTATTCATGATTTAACATGTTTTGGTTGTGAGTTCTTAAAAAAGTCATTTCTATGTATCACATGTTTGTTTGTTTCAGTAGATTAGAGCTAGTGAAAGCAAAATATTGGGTTTTTAAAATTATGCATTTCTACTGTTGCTCAGTACATGTATTTATTAATGATAAGTCTCATCAATATTTATTAATCATAGGTCTTATAAACAACATAAAAAGTCCCAAAGCATTTTTCAAATATATTTTGAAGTTTCCATGAAACAGAAGGTGCTGTTTGCTTCCTCATATTGACATGTTTCCATCAAAAGCAGTGGTGAGGGAGGGACATGCTGTGGATATTGGATATCACCCCCTCCAGTGACTCAAACAAGCAGCCCCCACATAAAATTTAACCAAACTTATTAAATTTGGTAGACCTGTTTAGTGTATGAAGATTTGATACAGGAAGTTGTTATAACTCCACTGTCAATGGTCCAATCTGGCCCAAACTTCATATGTTGAATAAGAGTCCCACCCTGAAAACATCCACATGCTTAAATGCACTTATAGTGATAGTGGCACCCGCTATGGTTAGCACAGGCACCGACAGGCTAATACAGGAGAGACATGATCTTTGATACTAGTTCTGATCAGTACAGTTTTTTCAGTCTTTAAAGTTTGTTGTATGTTCCTTACCCTGCACTGATGCAAAAATACATTTACCACTGAGTATTTTTACTTCATATTACCCCTGGTGATCAGTACTGTGGGAAGAGACTTTGAGTTGGGGGTGCAGTAGCAGGTACTAGAAGTTCGTAGATAAATACACACAAATACATGACGTTATTTAAACCACTAATACTGTTTGATTTGAAAGAAACTCCAGTTCCAAACTCTTTGTTGTCACACATTCCAGCTTTACTAATGTCACTTCTTTTCTTCTTGCCTCCTCTGTTTTTCTGCTTCTGCTCTCTTCCTCACACCTTTTCTGTTTTCCTTCTTTCAGATGAACCAGTGCTTTACATTCAACAAAGAAGAGGAGCAGGACAGACAGGTATTCCCAACATTCCCATCTAAACACAGACTCCAATATGTTTCTTCGTCAATGAAAAACATCTGCTATCACTTTAATACGTTTCTCTTGATGGTTCCTTTTCCTTCATGTTGGTTCGTCAGGACCTCTGTGAACGTTACACCATCAGAGCTTTGGAGGCTCCCCATTGGCTGTTGCTTTTTCAAAATGAATACAGGAGGCTTAAAGCTTTGCCTATTCTTGTTTGAGACCCGTTGGCGTGGCCTCCATAGATGTGTCTGTGGAGCTACAAACACACACATTTATGCTCAACACACTACACACTACAGTATTCTCTGAAACACGTACAAGCAAAACATTCTGAAGTACAGAACACTACAGACCAAATATGGCCGACAGAAGTCAGGAGGATAAACACACATGGAAATTCCCACTGTGTTCTAACACCCACCTCCTCTGTGTCGCCTGTCTCTCCCTCATGCTGTGCTTTATACCAGGTATGATGAGCAACATCTTCTGCTGCTTCCTTTAAAACAAATCAGAGCCCACAGTTTATCTGAGACACTTTTTTATCCTGACACTTTTGCCAAATTCTCCACAACCTGTGATGAATTTCTATCATATTGTTGTTACAACAGTAAAATGTTGACTTCTACACCAGTACGGTGTGTAGTATCACAAATACCCTATACTGAAATGAGACTGAACGATATTGATTGGACACTCAGTACCTAATTAGAGTCATAATGTCAGAATGTTATTTGTGCTAAATTTACAATGGGAGTGTTTTACTGGCCGTTCTGACCCTGAAGCACCAACATAGTAACCCTATGCTAGTTAGCTAGTTTATAGTTTAAAAAAGCACCAATGACCTTTTAGAACGAACGTGGCCTAACGTTAGTTGGACGTGACGGAGGCAGGTGACTGAGCATGATGTAAGCACAGGTCATGAGCACAGGCCCTGGGGAAGTATTTATCGAATTAACCGCCATGAAGAAGATGGCACCGGTAAGGCAGGCGGCCATCGTACCTGCTCCGTAGTTTAGTCTGTAGTTTGTACAGAAAGCCCGTCAGCTATGAGGGGTGGAAGTAATAAAAATTAAATGATAAAACTGGAGGTGATGAAAAAGACAGTGGTAAAAGTAGATGTGAAATGAAAAAGGGAGTTAAATGTTGTCATTTAATTTGATAAAGTTGTTGACATCTTATTTCATTTTATCGTTTGCAACGTACAATTTTTGTTACTTCCGGTCTGAAAAATGAGCAGTTTTTGTTAAGAGCTAACTTTATCTCTGTAGTCCAATTCAAGACACCAGGATTATTTTAACATAAAAGCTTGATTCACCTTCAAAACTTACATTGTCACTCTTGTCCATCTCGTTCACAAATGTGTTTCTTAATGAAGGTACTTGGTCTCCCAGGTCGGGGGTGGGGCTAAATAACTAAGGGTCCTGAAACTGCTGTTCTGTTGGGCCAGGATCATGCAGCAGGAACCCAAATTGAACTTGAACTTGAGCAGGATTGAGAAGTCCTTTCTTCAGTAGGTTCACCATCAGTGTTGGCTCTGTAGGAAAAGTAGTCCCTCGGCAGACTTCAGCTTCCAGTAAGGGTCTCAGTACAACATGCTGATGCAGAGGCATTGCTCCTCTCTCTAAATGGGAGCCAAGGCTCACGCTGTATCAACAGGGATGAATGCACAGCCGATGTCCCCCGACAAGAGAGCTTCACCTTGTGGATATATTCAGACGAATTGTACTTTCCATCGTCCAAATGAGGCGCAGCGTTGTGGCTGGTCTGACGGGCCTGGGCCCGCCGACATGTACAACTGTCCCATCTTAAATGACAGACAGAACTTTTATTCTTGATTATTAAAATTCACATTCGATTATTTAATAAACATTAAAACAGTTGTTTTTCTTTTGAAGAAGTAAAAGACAATATTCATTAGGATACTAACATGTGTGAAGTCTGGACCAATCACAACAGTTCATTTTGCATCCAGCAGCAGATGTTATCAGGACAAGATGTAGTCTCACAGAGTACTACACAGTACTGCAGTAGATGTACTACAGTACTCTACTAGTTTCTCTCCTGAGTTAAAATTTTTCAATTTGTGCCAATTCATTCAGGTCATTCGTGTTACCCAGCAGAAATTTGCATCACTCACATCTAGTTGCAGCTTTCCACTGACTTTATATGTAGTCGCACCGCCTGAAAAATTCACGTCACGTTTGGTGTGAAAGTAACAAAAGGTCTGATCTCAGAACTGTCTCTGGAAGAGACTGAACTAAAGTGAAAACTATCACCAGCCAGTCAACAGGCTGAAAACTGAGGAATGTAACTTAAATAAAGGGATATCTTATCTTATCTTATCTTATCTTAAAACATGAGCAAAGAGGCTCAACTTAACTTTGAATGATTTATAAAAAGGTGCCCAAGAAATTGATTGTCTGTCTGTAGAGACCTTGAAATGAGGAAGGTGTTCCCTATGAGCTGACATGTGATGTCCTTCTTTCACCATGAACACCATGTTCTGTTCTCTATACAGAATGTGTAAATAAATGTATGCATTTGTTTAAACCATCTTATAATCTATCATGTATAACACTTCTGTGGGAGGCTCTACATGATCATGATTGATTGGTTGTAAAGGTTGAAGGTGACTTCAGCATGTGAAGAAATCAAAGAAATTCAGATATATGCTTTTAAACATGCTCTAAAATGTAAGATGAAGTATTGATTAGTGATTATATTTCCAAATGGCTGCTTCTTTGTTGTGTGATGCAGCGTCTGGGGGAGCTGCTGCTCTCCTTTCTGAACAGGGAGCTGCAGCCTTCCTGTCAGCTGGCCTGTCTGGAAACCACTCGAATCCTGTCCAGAGACAAAGACTGCCTGGATCCCTTCATCAGCCACGCTGCCATGTCCACTCTGGGCCACTATGCCGCCATCGTTGTGGCCAGCACCACCTCACCTGTCTACAGCCAGAGCCAGGCGGTGGAGAGCCAAGGTAACAACTGTCCCAGGTTCCTTCAAGGTTTTACCAGGGTCCAAGGTTTCTACCCTGGTGCTGCTCTTTTATTATTTCTCCCGGGAAAATCCTATAAATCCTATAAATCCCCAGAATTACAAATTAAAGCAAAAAAAGGCAATGGAGTTTATTTTAGTCCCTTAATTATTCAATTGTAACATGAATTCAACCAATTAGAGTTCACCTCCCATTCCCATTAAAACCAGCTGTGTCTCACCTGCAGCATTGCTATATAACCAGCATCACTGGTCTTCACTGAGGGACAGGTATGTGGTCCTGATGGACCCTCTGCCTCCACCGCCTCCCAATCCTCTGTCCCATCAACAACTCCATCTGACTGCATGTAGCAGATGGGGTGTGGATGGGTGAAATAAATGAATAATTAATGAGGAAAATTGTAATTATATTATCTGCATGTCAGGTTGAACCAAAAACTAATCACCAAGTCAAGTTTATTATCGGACAAGATCATATGTCTCAGAGGGCTGTACAAGAAATATACTAAAATAAAAGTTAAGGTACAAACAGGTGAATCACAACAACCTATTCTTCGAGTAAACGCGCACACACACAATCATATAATTATACATACATACAAATATAAACATACACACTACATTACATGACGATATACAGAGATGTAAAAATACTGTAAGATAAATAAAGTAAAATTTCTGAAGCATGCTGTATTTATTGTGTAACAAAATACATCAGTTTGTTGATGGTTTGTGTCTTATCAAAGCACACTATGTTTGTTTGTGAATCACAGTGCAATTATGTTTTGCTTTGGCAGAAAATACACTTTATATTATTAATTATTTGCTGTGTGTAGAAAGTTTTGTATAGGTGAGGTGAGATTTACATGCATAACGGCACAGAGTGAAGTTGTTCAGGAGTTATCCAACAGAAAATCTAGAGAGAGAGAAGAACTAGGACACTAGAGCATGAGCTGCTCTGCTTCCTCAAACATTTATCCTAAAAGTATGGTTGACTTTGCCGTTCTTTGTTTTCCTAGTGGACGCTGAGGGCAGGGACGAAGCAGAAGTTTCCAGTCAGGTGGTGAGGGAAGTCTCTCCTCCTTCAGAGAACCCTGACCAGGAAGTCATTATTGAGAGTCTCAAGTCCATCTGTAACATCCTGCTGCACAACGAGACAGGACTGGTCAGTCTGTTCATCTACATTACATCTGTTCTTCACAGTATAAAAATAAACTAATTCTTATCTCTGGATGGATGGATGGATGATGGATGATGGATGATGGATGGATGGATGGATGGATGATGGATGGATGCATGATGGATGATGGATGGATGATGGATGGATGGATGATGGATGGATGGATGGATGGATGGATGATGGATGATGGATGGATGATGGATGATGGACGATGGATGATGGATGGATGGATGGATGGATGGATGATGGATGGATGGATGATGGATGGATGGATGGATGATGGATGGATGGATGGATGATGGATGGATGATGGATGGATGGATGATGGATGGATGGATGGATGGATGGATGATGGATGATGGATGATGGATGATGGATGATGGATGATGGATGGATGGATGGATGGATGGATGGATGATGGATGGATGGATGGATGATGGATGGATGGATGGATGGATGGATGGATGATGGATGATGGATGATGGATGGATGATGGATGGATGGATGGATGGATGGATGGATGATGGATGATGGACGATGGATGGATGGATGGATGGATGATGGATGGATGATGGATGATGGATGGATGGATGATGGACGATGGATGATGGATGGATGGATGGATGATGGATGGATGATGGATGATGGATGGATGGATGATGGACGATGGATGATGGATGGATGATGGACGATGGATGATGGACGGATGATGGATGGATGATGGATGGATGATGGATGGACGATGGATGATGGATGATGGATGATGGACGATGGATGATGGACGATGGATGATGGATGGATGGATGGATGGATGATGGATGATGGATGGATGATGGATGGACGATGGATGATGGATGATGGATGATGGACGATGGATGATGGACGATGGATGATGGATGGATGGATGATGGATGGATGGATGGATGATGGATGATGGATGGATGGATGGATGGATGGATGATGGATGATGGATGATGGACGATGGATGATGGATGATGGATGGATGATGGATGGATGATGGATGATGGATGATGGACGATGGATGGATGGATGGATGGATGGATGGATGGATGGATGGATGGATGGATGACAGGCGGCAGCAGCAGATCTGCAGCTGATAAAGGGCGTGGCAGAGAGGCTGAAGCAGTGTCATGATCCCACCTGGAACCATGAGGTACAGACAACAGATGTGTGAGTCATGTGTTATTCACAGTAAAACGTTTCCTCTCAGATACATCCATTCATGTTTATTCTTTCATAACAGCTCAAAACAGCTGAACAAGACTTGCTACGCTCGGAAAAGTGAGGATAAAAGTCCATCACCTGACTTGAATGAGCCCAAATCAGTCGGGGCTTTAGTGGTTCCATAAAGCTAAATTCTAGCTCATCCAGCCAGACTAACTCTAGACAGGTTCAGATAGTTTGGATAAGATAGTTAAGCGGACTCTATTTTTAAGCAGCTTGGGAGGTCGAAGATCAGATCGATCCACCGTAGCAAACAGCAGTAGTCTAGCAAGAGCAGTTATGTTCATGACACTGAACAGAGACGACTGTAAGCAACACATGAAGAATTCAAACATATGATAGCCAGACTCAGAGCTGTTTTCTTGTGATCGGATCCCCAGGATGGGTGTTGACACCAAGTATGAACTGGCTCTGAGTCTCTATGTGTTTGTCTACTGTCCAGGTGCGTTTCTTTGACTTGCGGCTCACCTTCCTGCTGACGGCCCAGAGAGTGGACATCAGGACACAGCTGGCTCAGGAACTTCATGGCATCAGACTGCTAGGTAACAGGTGTTCTGTGTAGCTACTTACCTGGGAAACCGATGTCAGCTCTGTTCACCAGTAACCATTGTTAAAAGAGGCGAGTCACCTACCAGGTCACCAATGTCTGTAACATTGTTCTGTAGTCCATAACAAATCGATACCAAGACATATGAAAAATTAATCAAACATAATTAGACAAGCATTTACCCAAGCAAATGATGTTGTAAAGAGTACCATTAAAATTCAATTAAAAGCCTGGGCCTTTATTTGCTTCAGTCGCTGAACTCAGCTTGGCTCTATATGGGTCAGGGTTTTAATGCCTTTCACACAAAACTCAGAAAAGATGGGAAACAGTTGTACTAGAAAACTGTTTATTTAGACTGGCATGAATATTACTTGTAATAATAATAATAGTGATACGTTTTATTTGTAGAGCGCTTTTCAAATTACTCAAAGACGCTTAACAGGTGCAGAAGTAAAAGGAGAACATCCATCCATCCATTTTTCTTCCACAAGTTCTGCTGGAAGTGAGAGTTGAAGATCTCCTGGACAGGAGCCTCTGCCAAGGAGATCAACATATTTAAAAACGGAATCAATATCAGACATTAAAAGACAAATATAAACAACTCAAATGGCAGCAACAAATAACAAATTACACAACACTTAAACATTAAAAGCACATCTAAACAGGTGAGTCTTGAGTAGTGATTTGAATGTTGGGGGGGGCAGTGCAGTCTCTGAGTTCTTTGGGTAGGGAGTTCCAAAGGGAGGGGGCAGCTACAGAGAAGGCTCTGTCCCCCCAGGTCCGGTGCTTGGTCCTGAGTGGTACAGAGAGGAGGTTGGCATCAGAGGAGCGGAGGCAGCGAGAGGGAGCATGAGGGTGAAGGAGGTCCGTGAGGTAGGAGGGGGCCTGGTTATGGAGGGCTTTGTGGGTGAAGAGAAGGAGTTTAAAGTGGATGTGTTGTGGGACGGGGAGCCAGTGGAGGTTCTGGAGGACAGGGGTGATGTGGTCACGGGTGTGAGTGTGGGTGAGGAGGCGAGCAGCAGAGTTCTGAATGTGTTGGAGTTTATTAAGGTTTCTGGATGTGGTGCCATACAGGATGCTGTTGCAGTAGTCGAGTCTTGATGTGATGAAGGCGTGGATCAGAGTTTCAGCGGCACAGAAGTCAAGTCAAATTTACTTATAGAGCACATTTTAAACAAACACGATGGGATGATCAAAGTGCTGCACAGAAAAGACTGAAACAGAAAAAACAAACTCAGGAATAAAAACGAATCAAATAATCAAATAAGTTAAAATCAAATTAAAGTAAAAGGATAAAAGGAGATAAAATAAGCATTAAAATAAACATAAAAAATGAGCAGAGTAAATAGAGGTGTCAAGGCTCAACTCAAATTAAAAGCCAAGGAAAAAAGGTGTGTTTTCAACAAGGATTTAAAAACTTCAAGACTCTGTGCAGTTCTGATTCTGATGGGTAGACCGTTCCAGAGGTTTGGAGCTGCCACAGCAAAGGCCCGGTCACCTCTGGTTCTTAATTTGGACCGAGGAATGTTCAAGAGCATTTGGTCTGTTGACCAGAGTGCTCTGGCTGGAGAGTGCAGGTGCAAGAGCTCCGTTAAATAAGAAGGTGTTAACCCATCTAATGCCTTAAAACAGTCAGCAGAATCTTAAAAACTATGTGATACTGTACAGGAAGCCAGTGGAGAGACGCTAAAACTGGAGTTATGTGTTCCTGTTTCTTCCTTCCAGTTAGCAGGTGGTCTGCTGCATTTTGTACCAGCTGCAGGAGGCGGAGAGATGATTGTTCCAGACCAACATATAAGGAGTTGCAGTAATCAATTTGAGATGTAATAAAGGCATGAATGACTCTCTCCAAGTCTTTGGGAGAGACATAGGCCTTAACCAGTGATGGGTGAAAAGAAAAAGAGGTGCAAACTAATCTGCTGACATCATCCAGATCTGGATGTGGATTTTGTTTGTCCACCTGCGACCCTCCCAAAGGAGCACTTTGGACAACCTCTAAGTGTTTCACACACAGATTAGAACCACAGAACTCAGAGCAGAGACCAGATGAAACGTTTAACAAAGATTTATTTTAAATAACGTGCACAAATGAATCCAAAAACAAAGAAACAAGATAGATTGAGGTAGGTAGCAGATGACCAGACTCACAGCTTGAACAGATAGATCTCCATAGAATGGATGGATCTGCTGCACAGAGGATAAATGTCAGGATCAGGCAAACAAACAGGTTTCCCGAAATCTGAAGTCAGATGTGTTGCCACCAGGTATGACGGATGATAGGACAGATACTGGATGTGGACAGGTGATGAGGAGATACATGATGAAGGCAACTAGTTCAACCTTGTGACCTGATCGGCCAATCGCTGAGCAGAATTTGGCGTTTATTTTTGCAAAACAAAAGTTGTTTCTCTTCACCAAAAGACAAAATTCTAAGGTAAAAATGCAACGGAGATCTGTTAATTTATAGCTAAAGGCTGTTCAAATGTCCATAGATAAATATATGCTTAGATGTATGTATGTCTGGAAAAATGAAGCTGGCAAATGGAGCAGCTAGCTGTAGTGCAGCAAATGTACAGTTTTGTCTCATTGTGCAAGTGTTAAATAAAACAACGAGTCTCCAAGAACCCAGTAAAGAGCCGTTCTTGTTCCAACTCAAGTGAAAGGGGCTTAAACCCAAAGTAGCTACAGCTGGAGCAGAGAAAAGTCTGTGTTGAACAAAAGGTTCATTGTAATGATTTCCACCTCCCCATTTTCACTGGCTCAGAAACAGAACACAATGGCAGGTCGTCTGCTGGCTAATTAGGATGAATGAGCAAGAAGCCAACATGTGTACAATGTGTGTGGCAGTCAACACTGAGATAAGGAGCATCCAGTGGGGAGGTCAACACTGAGATAAGGAGCATCCAGTGGGGAGGTCAACACTGAGATAAGGAGCATCCAGTGGGGGGTCAACACTGAGATAAGGAGCATCCAGTGGGGGGGTCAACACTGAGATAAGGAGCATCCAGTGGGGGGTCAACACTGAGATAAGGAGCATCCAGTGGGGAGGTCAACACTGAGATAAGGAGCATCCAGTGGGGGGTCAACACTGAGATAAGGAGCATCCAGTGGGGAGGTCAACACTGAGATAAGGAGCATCCAGTGGGGAGGTCAACACTGAGATAAGGAGCCCGAGCATCCAGTGGGGAGATCAACACTGAGATAAGGAGCATCCAGTGGGGGGTCAACACTGAGATAAGGAGCATCCAGTGGGGGGGTCAACACTGAGATAAGGAGCATCCAGTGGGGAGGTCAACACTGAGATAAGGAGCATCCAGTGGGGGGGTCAACACTGAGATAAGGAGCATCCAGTGGGGGGTCAACACTGAGATAAGGAGCCCGAGCATCCAGTGGGGGGGTCAACACTGAGATAAGGAGCATCCAGTGGGGGGTCAACACTGAGATAAGGAGCCCGAGCATCCAGTGGGGGGTCAACACTGAGATAAGGAGCATCCAGTGGGGGGGTCAACACTGAGATAAGGAGCATCCAGTGGGGGGAGGTCAACACTGAGATAAGGAGCCCGAGCATCCAGTGGGGGGGGTCAACACTGAGATAAGGAGCATCCAGTGGGGAGGTCAACACTGAGATAAGGAGCATCCAGTGGGGGGAGGTCAACACTGAGATAAGGAGCCCGAGCATCCAGTGGGGGGGTCAACACTGAGATAAGGAGCCCGAGCATCCAGTGGGGGGGTCAACACTGAGATAAGGAGCCCGAGCATCCAGTGGGGGGGTCAACACTGAGATAAAGAGCCCCAGCATCCAGTGGGGGGGGTCAACACTGAGATAAAGAGCCCGAGCATCCAGTGGGGGGGGGTCAACACTGAGATAAGGAGCCCGAGCATGCAGTGGGGGGGGGTCAACACTGAGATAAGGAGCATCCAGTGGGGAGGTCAACACTGAGATAAGGAGCCGGAGCATCCAGTGGGGGGGGGTCAACACTGAGATAAGGAGCCCGAGCATGCAGTGGGGGGGGGTCAACACTGAGATAAGGAGCATCCAGTGGGGAGGTCAACACTGAGATAAGGAGCCCGAGCATCCAGTGGGGAGGTCAACACTGAGATAAGGAGCATCCAGTGGGGAGGTCAACACTGAGATAAGGAGCATCCAGTGGGGGGGTCAACACTGAGATAAGGAGCATCCAGTGGGAGGGTCAACACTGAGATAAGGAGCATCAAGTGGGGGGGTCAACACTGAGATAAGGAGCCCGAACATCCAGTGGGGGGGTCAACACTGAGATAAGGAGCCCGAGCATGCAGTGGGGGGGTCAACACTGAGATAAGGAGCCCGAGCATCCAGTGGGGAGGTCAACACTGAGATAAGGAGCCCGAGCATCCAGTGGGGGGGTCAACACTGAGATAAGGAGCATCCAGTGGGAGGGTCAACACTGAGATAAGGAGCCCGAGCATCCAGTGGGGGGGGTCAACACTGAGATAAAGAGCCCCAGCATCCAGTGGGGGGGGTCAACACTGAGATAAAGAGCCCGAGCATCCAGTGGGGGGGGGTCAACACTGAGATAAGGAGCCCGAGCATGCAGTGGGGGGGGGGTCAACACTGAGATAAGGAGCATCCAGTGGGGAGGTCAACACTGAGATAAGGAGCCCGAGCATCCAGTGGGGAGGTCAACACTGAGATAAGGAGCATCCAGTGGGGAGGTCAACACTGAGATAAGGAGCATCCAGTGGGGGGTCAACACTGAGATAAAGAGCCCGAGCATCCAGTGGGGAGGTCAACACTGAGATAAGGAGCATCCAGTGGGGAGGTCAACACTGAGATAAGGAGCATCCAGTGGGGAGGTCAACACTGAGATAAGGAGCCCGAGCATCCAGTGGGGGGGTCAACACTGAGATAAGGAGCATCCAGTGGGAGGGTCAACACTGAGATAAGGAGCCCGAGCATCCAGTGGGGAGGTCAACACTGAGATAAGGAGCATCCAGTGGGGGGGTCAACACTGAGATAAGGAGTATCCAGTGGGGGGGGGTCAACACTGAGATAAGGAGCCCGAGCATCCAGTGGGGGGGTCAACACTGAGATAAGGAGCATCCAGTGGGAGGGTCAACACTGAGATAAGGAGCATCCATTGGAGGGGTCAACACTGAGATAAGGAGCCCGAGCATCCAGTGGGGAGGTCAACACTGAGATAAGGAGCATCCAGTGGGGGGGCGTCAACACTGAGATAAGGAGTATCCAGTGGGGGGGGTCAACACTGAGATAAGGAGCCCGAGCATCCAGTGGGGAGGTCAACACTGAGATAAGGAGTATCCAGTGGGGGGGGTCAACACTGAGATAAGGAGCCCGAGCATCCAGTGGGGGGGTCAACACTGAGATAAGGAGCCCGAGCATCCAGTGGGGAGGTCAACACTGAGATAAGGAGCATCCAGTGGGGGGGGTCAACACTGAGATAAGAAGCATCCAGTGGGGGGGGGGGGTCAAGACTGAGATAAGAAGCATCCAGTGGGGGGGGTCAACACTGAGATAAGGAGCATCCAGTGGGAGGGTCAACACTGAGATAAGGAGCCCGAGCATCCAGTGGGGGGGTCAACACTGAGATAAGGAGCATCCAGTGGGGGGGCATACAATGAGATAAAGAGCCCGAGCATCCAGTGGGGGGGGTCAACACTGAGATAAAGAGCCCGAGCATCCAGTGGGGGGGTCAACACTGAGATAAGAAGCCCGAGCATCCAGTGGGGGGGTCAACACTGAGATAAGGAGTATCCAGTGGGGGGGTCAACACTGAGATAAGGAGCCCGAGCATCCAGTGGGGGGTCAACACTGAGATAAGGAGTATCCAGTGGGGGGGTCCCAGTCTGGACTTATCTCAGTAGAAGTTACACCAACAATCCCAGCTCATCAAGCTGCTTCATGTTGTGTCTCATCCATCAGTCAGTTCAATCATTCAAAAATACTCTTCAAAATGATGTACTAAACAAAGTAGAAATCTAAACCCTTTATAAATGCAGGGTTCAGACTATTCTTCAGAATAAATCCCTGACTATTCCTTGACTTTTCCATGACACATTTAAGAAATAGTCTGACCAACCATCACCATGAAACAATGAAAAACAGTCCATTTTAAAGCCTCCCCAAACCTTATAGATCATCCATTCAAAATATTGTTATTCAATATTGGCACTTATATTAGATATATTGTAAAATCTATTTTTTCAGTTTTTGATAAAGGACCCTGACTTTTCATACGTTTAATTAATTTCCCTTCCACATTTAAAACTCCCTGATGTTTCCCAGACCTGGATGTTTTAATGTTCTCCCTGACTTTTCCCTGACCAGTATTAGGATGTATATTATTTTTCAATCTTGTCCCAGCTAGTCTGAACCCTGAACTATGACTGAAAGGTATTGAATGACTGTTGTAGATTCATCTACATACTTAGTTTGTTGTTTGTACTAATTTGATCTGATAATCTGTGATTAACATATTAGTAAGGGACCACTGTAAGATGGACTCAGCCTTTAATTCCTAATTGAAGTCTTATGCAAACTTCATACCTTCCTATCCTGTGTATGCTCTAGGCAACCAATTGGATGCCACTTTGGGTCTGTGTTGGCCAGAAACATTGGAGACGGCCAGGGCTGGATTCGACGGCATTCCACCTGAAGACCTGCCCCCACTGAGCCGACAGCAAACAGAACTAGCCATGGAAATACTGAAAATACTGTTCAATGTCACATTTGACACAAACAGACGCAAAGTCGACGAGGTACTGAAGAACATTACAATATATTCTAGTAACTGTGATTCCATCCACAATCATCAGAATTAGAATCTAGTCTTTTCAGAAACACCTGCGCTGTTGTTTTGTTTGTGTGTCATCATCATGTACCTTATCATCATATCATATCATATCATATCATATCATATAATATATCATATAATGTATCATATCATATCATATCATATATCATATAATATATATAATTTCATATCATATAATATATCATATCATATGTGATATCATATCATATCATATCATATCATGTCTTATTTCAGCCTTAGTGTGCTTCAGCTCTCCAGAAATGTTCTCCTGGGGTTGACACATCCAGGCTACCATACCTTGACTAGTTCTTCTGCTGTCCGTAGGCTGATAGTACTTTGAGCTAAATGGGTTGATCAGTTTCACCATTTGACTTTAGCATGCTAGTATAGTGACCTTTATTGACATCCTAATTAGCATTAAACAAAAACTGGAGTTGATTTTAATGTTTTGCATGTCATTAACCAAAGTATTTGACACCTTGAAACATTAATCTGACTGAAGATCGCGTTCTTTTATCTTGAGGGGGACATGAATGTCTCAACCAAGTTTAGAGATATTTCACAAGATTAGTCAAAGCTCTGACCTGTTGGTTCCCGAGAAGAAATGTCAAAGAATTACTAAAGCCAGCAGAATTCATCCTCTGGAGATACTGAATAATTTTAACAAAATTATTGTAATCAGTATCCAATCAAATCCATCCGTCCGTCCGTCCGTCCATCCATCCATTTTCTTCCATTTATGCAGGGTTGGGTCAAGTTGGCAGCAAAAGCAGGGTATTCTAGATGTCATATCTAGCAACACTTTCCAACTCCTTCTGGGGGTTTCTGAGGTGTTTACAGGCTAGATGAGGAATGAAATCCCTTCAGCCATACTACGGTGTAAGCTTGTATCTACAACCTCATTCACTACCTCATTCACACTGCATTTTCCCATCACTCATGAACAGGAACCTGAGATACAGTCTTTAGGGTATACAAAAAGTCAGTCAGATCTTTGTGCTCCTGTTTCCTGAGACAATTTACTGACTCACTGACAGAAATGTCCACCAAGGACATTTGTTCTCAGGCACGATCCATTCTTGTTTTATAAATGAGACATTCAATGAAAAACAACATTATCACAATGTTCATGACAGAAATGTTTATGCTGTGCTTGCAAGAAACATTTCCTTGTATCAATATCAGAAAACTCCATAACATGTATGTACAGTATGTAACAATACATGTATGTACCGTCTGTGTGAAGGAGGAGGCAGCGGAGTACAGACATTTGGGAGCCATACTGAGACACTGTCTGATGAGCCATGCAGACGGAGAGGAGCGGACTGAGGAGTTCCACAGGTAGGACAACACACATTCTACTGGTGTATTTTACAGTCACTGTTTGTCCATGACTCAGTCCCCTTCCCCTGTTTTTCTCAGCCATACAGTTAACCTGCTAGGTAACCTCCCTCTGCCCTGTTTGGATGTGCTGTTGATGCCTAAGGTACAACAAGGCTCCATCGAGTACATGGGGGTCAACATGGATGCTGTCAACATGCTGCTGGAATTCATGGAGAAAAGACTGGATCAAGTAAGACATGACTATTTGTAGGTGGGTTCATCACCTCCAATACTGTGATAATAAGTGAAAATCTATGAATCATGACCTGAATGACATGAAACAATACTTTTAAAATGTGATGGATTAATATTGATACAATATTTGTTTGGTTTAAAGATGTGCATTTCTTCTGTTCTGAGGCAAAAGAAAACAGTTGAACACAACAGGGTAAAATGCTATATTTCCTATCCTGGACATACATCAGTAGTCGTATGTTAGCTGATTCATGAATGGTGTCTATGTGGTTCTAATAGTAGCAAAGTAAAAGGATGGCATTTGGTACAATTTTCCAGCTAAAACTCTGATCTGTTTTTATAGGTACACTTTTTGCAAATGCAGCTGATTAATAAACTGATGGTCAGTGGACAAATAGGAACCATGATTGACCAGGTTCCTGACAGACATTAGTGCAAACAAGCTAATCACATTTACATTCTTCTTAAAGGGTGATTGATACTTATGTACAATTTAGATTGTCAGCTGGACAAGAAACAGAATAGGCCTACTGAAGCTATGGCCTCTTTCAAACACGCATTATTTCCCTTCTCTGTGACCCCTTCGGTTTGTTCAAACTGTACCAGACTAAGGTGTCACAACGCCACCTCAGTGTGTGTGTTCACCGTGTATGTCGGCGTTCTGCAACGTTAAGAGGTGTGACGTACGACACAACAGTGAACATTAAAGCTGATCTATTTCACTATAGCCCCATTTTCACTGCATAGTACCAGCTCAACTCAACTCCACTTCCCCAAATATCCTTGAAGGTGGAGTCTCTAAATCAGAAACAATCATTGGTTCAGGTGGATGAAAATGTGATGATGTCAGAGCTGATCTGTGCATCCCTGGTATGTTACAAGCAGATTGTATGTTTGTTGTGAACCAGTCTATCTATGGTGCAGCCTGTTGTCTGAATATTGCACCAGGAAAAATACTGCACCATTGACTTTAGACCAGGTGTTAGTTGGTCATTGGCACTGTAGCTTGCTGCTGACGACTCATTTTAAGACCCATGGGTGCATAGATGGGTGTTAGTACTTAAGCTGAAAAATTACAACTGCATTGTTTGGAAACGAGCAATCACAGCCACAGAATGATCTCACAAAATGATTGGACAAGTCGTGTTTGATGAACCAGACTTATTTGCATTTGCAGTTCAGCTGATAATTTTATTTATCATGTGTCTGTGTCTTTGTCCATCTATGAGGGACACAAGCTGAAGGAGACCCTTCTCCCATCACTGAACTTGCTGACTGAGAGTGCCTGCATCCACCGAGAGACCAGGAAGTTCCTCAGGTCAAAGGTCAGTTCTAGGCTGAGGCAAAGAGACTCCATGATCAAGAGATGAGTTATGAGTACTGTCGGTGTGTTTATGGCTCAGGTATCCGTGTGTGTTTAGGTGCTGCCCCCACTGCGTGATGTGAAGAACCGACCGGAGGTGGGCAGTGCTCTGAGGAACAAACTGGTCCGTCTCATGACACACATTGACACTGATGTCAAGGACTGTGCTGCTGAATTCCTCTTTGTTCTCTGCAAAGAAAGTGGTAAGGGAAATATACTGAGCAACAGTGGAAACGCATCATTTAAAAAACCCAATATTTTCCTTTCACTAGCCCTAATCTACTGAAACAAAAAACCATGTGATTCACTGAATAGACTTTTTAAAGTACCCACAACCAAAACATGTTAAATCATGAATAACCATCATTTAGTCATAACATAGAAATAACAGTCATTGGTGCATTTCAGAGTAAACCATGATGTTGGTGAGATTTTTCTCTGCATGATTGAAAAGACCTGGTCAAGGTGATAATTTACTGGGTCTAATTAATGTCCTACTGAAACAACTGATGATGTCATGATTCCCAAAAAAATGGGCAGTTGGGATGCTGATGATGATGATGGTCTGAACTCTGCAGACACGTGTAGCACAGATGTTCCAGATGTTATGGCTGAATGCAAAGCGGACAGAGATCACATTTAGTGACAAGTCCAGATTTAACTTGTACACAGCTGATGGTCGTTGGCGTTTGTATTGTCGCCATGGAGACTGCTCTCCTGCCGTATAGATCCAGGAGTGGATCGTTTGGTGTTGTAGTCATGAAGTGGGGGGGATGTATAATTTATCTGGATAAAATATAATAAAATAAATGAAAATAAATATATTTTGAAAGGTTACTTTGCTTCAAATTGTTTCATATTTGAAATATATATTTTTTAAATTTAGTGTTATTGTAACCTCTAATTTCATACTAGAGCTGTTGAGTGTCACATAACTCAGAACTCAGACAGAGCTAATGGATGAAAGTTTAACAAAAGGTTTATTTTAAATGGTGCAGGAGCAGACTGGGCAAAGAGCAGGACAGGCAGAGTAATCCTCTTCATCCAGATCATATCACAACAGATCTCAGAGTGTGTCTGGAGCAAATGAGATGACCTGAGGCAGAAAACACAAGGATCAGGACCAAACAGACAAAATAAACTAGAAACAAGCAGATTCTAGGAGTCTCACATTACCACTGTGAACTATGGACGAATCAACAAATACTGAGTAGACAACTAGGATTTATGTACTGTGGAGACCAGGTGGATCTGATGAGATGATTGGCAAAGGTGATCAGGAGAGGAGGAGGCTGAGAAGCAGGTCACAACAGCCACGCCCAGGAAACACAGACAATCACAGACGGGAGAGAGACAGACGGGAACATGAGCGAGGATATGACAACAACTGATCCTGACAACAAGCTTCAAGTTTGAGAAGGAGGAGAATATGACACCGTGTCTTAAAACTGAAGGTGCTCTGAACATTTAGACAGCATCGTCTTTCTGACTCAAAGATGAAACCAAAAACTAGTTGGAAACTTGTAACAAGTTTGTTGACAAGTCTGCCATCTCCTGTCCTTCTGTGGACCAGCTCTTGACCGGGGCGCTCCCTCTGTGGCCCCTGGCTGGCTTTCCCTTGGGGTCGGTGTGTGGTTCACCCGGGGCCACATGAGCTTGTGCCCTTCAGGCTCTGTGGGGCCGTGGGGCGCCGTGGTGGTTCAGGTCCTTCTCTGTCTACCGCTGGGGGGGTTGTAGCGACCCCCCCACTTAAAACCACATCCAGTGACAATCTCTCTTACACACACACACACACACACACACACACACACACACACACACACACACACACACACACACACACACACAAACGCGCACATTAAGGTGAACAAGGTTACACAGTTATGGTTATAATGTTGATGCTATTGTATATATATCACTGCTGTTATTGTTATTGTTGTTTTTGTTGTTGTTATTTGTTTTGCTGTTATTGTGGTTGTCTCCCTTGTCTCCCCAACCCTTTGCTGTTTCTGTTTCTCCCTTTCTTTCCACTGGTCCCCCCCCCCCACACCCCCTTTCCGGTCCGGTTGCCTCGTCTAATTCAATAATAAATAAAATGCAGATTATGATAGATCCTCCTTTGCCAGGCAAAATCTGTCTGGTACTGTAAGACACCCATATCTTCATACTGCATGATGAGGTTGCCGGACAAGACAGATTAAAAAATAAATAAATAAAAAAAAGATTATATTTTCATATGGACATTATCACTCCTACAATGCTTATAGATAATAAAACATCAGTTGTGACTATAGATCTTGGCTAGTACAGCTTGAACTGTCACTTCATCATATTAGCCATGGTAGTACTTCATAGCTGATGTAAAGATCAGGGGTCTCATTTATAACTAGAAAGATCTCAGCGCTAGCTAATTATCTTCACAACGGTAAAACTTGACTTGGTGAACTCAAAACTGTACAAGACTAACACAGCATGAGTCAGACATCACTGAGAACTATATACAACAGCTTCATAAAGTTTGAACCACAAATAACTTTTATTAACGTTTATTGACGGAGTGCAGCAAAGCAGTGCTCACCTCTGATCCAGGAAGATACGGCTTTGACCAGAACACACATGCACACACCTACGTCATCGCGCTGCACTTGTCCTCACATGTACACACACAACACTCAAAACCACCGAAGGTAAAAAAACAAACTTCATGTGAGCACCTGTACATTTACTCTGACCCCATATGAACATTTAGAGGCAGGAGAAAGTGGTGATGCAGATGGAGACGTAAAGAACTGAAGGCAGATTGTGTTATGATGCCTGTCACACATTTAAGTTCACTTTATAGCAAATGTTCATTAAAAGCTGGTGGGTGACGGATGCACAAACTCACTGTCCTCACATTCTTCTAAGTCAAAGAATGAACAAAATGTGCTCACTAACCACCACCTGACCTACAAGCACTTCAGTTTCTTTTTGAGAAAAGATCCTTGTCTTCATCTTCCTCTGTTGTTGCCATGATTCACCATAAAGAACCAATCAGCAGCTCCTTTCTTTACTCTAACCCTTTATGGTTGCTGAGGTTTGGTAGAAGCTGGATCTAGGCTGATACATGCATATGAAGCTTTTGTGCACACGTACATTTTCAGTTATGAATCCTATGCACTGTTCTATAAATGAGACCCTTTAATTGGATTAGGTTGTGACGAACTACAGTGTTGCTGAAGTTCTTGTTGTGTTAAAATACTGCCATATTAACAATATTATGCTCTCTGTCTAGTGTCTAGGTTCATTAAGTACACTGGATACGGTAATGCTGCAGGTCTGCTGGCTGCCAGAGGACTGCTGAGGGGGGGCAGAGACTCTGGGATCTACTCTGAAGATGAAGACTCTGAGACAGAGGAGTACAGAGAGGCCAAGGCAAAGTCAGTACCAACAGTGTGTCTCTTCAGCTCAGTGCCCAGTGGTGTGTTTGTGACCATTTTAACACCTTTAAGTAATGGCAGATATATGTAGTGTGTCTATGTTTAACCATCCTGCTGCTCATTAGTTAACGGAGCTAAAGCCTCGTTCTCAGATGACACGACTTTTAAAATCCAGCCCAGTTTAGAAAGAGGGAGAAACTTCAAAGACTATCTTCTGTCTGCACACACAGGGTTATAAGATAATGATGCATCACACACCTCATGATATTATTAAGGTTACTGTGTCAGAGGGAGTGTGCACCATGTCACATGATCTCATACGAATGTAAACAAAATGATGACTTTGAGCAAACAACCTGCCGCACTAATGCTTTACAGGAACAAGTCACACGGTCAACACGTTCTATTGTCTGTTCCTCATGCTAACATTAGTCTCAATAGCACATCAGCTGCTCCAGTATGTCTCTCTCATTCGCCCCATTCACACAGAGTTTTCAATGCGGGCCTGGAGCTCCTCTATTCCGCCCTGATGTTCTGTGTGAATGCAGTGAAGATGTAGGGGGTTCACATGTTCTTTCACTTGTTCATTCTCTTTCATTGTCTCTCCATCCAAAATTCAGAGAGAAATATGACCTTTATCCTCTCCTGCTAGCATTTTGAACCTTAAGAGGAATGGGGTCAGAGCAGTTCTGAACAGGCATGTAAATGTTCATTGGTTATTCTATAACAGTGTTTAGTTTAATAATGTTAACTGATGCTGATTGACAGCTGGATGTGGAGACAACAGGTGTGTGCTGCTACTTTATAAGTCCAGGTA
This sequence comes from Chaunax sp. Z400, assembly GCA_037577475.1. Taxonomy (NCBI): domain Eukaryota; kingdom Metazoa; phylum Chordata; class Actinopteri; order Lophiiformes; family Chaunacidae; genus Chaunax; species Chaunax sp. Z400. The sequence continues at coordinate 30,279,744 of CM075186.1, forward strand.
TCGTCTGTAGCCAGAAGGAGGCGGGGTCACAAGCTCCACCCTGATCTATCAATGCTACATCTGATTCAGATCAATAATTTCCACCTGTAGAGATCCAGAATCTGCCCACCTGTCTGCCCACCTGTAGAGATCCAGTATCACCTGTAGAGATCCAGTATCTGCCCACCTGTAGAGATCCAGTATCACCTGTAGAGATCCAGTATCTGCCCACCTGTATAGATCCAGTATCTGCCCACCTGTAGAGATCCAGTATCACCTGTAGAGATCCAGTATCTGCCCACCTGTAGAGATCCAGTATCTGCCCACCTGTAGAGATCCAGTATCTGCCCACCTGTATAGATCCAGTATCTGCCCACCTGTAGAGATCCAGTATCTGCCCACCTGTAGAGATCCAGTATCTGCCCACCTGTATAGATCCAGTATCTGCCCACCTGTATAGATCCAGTATCTGCCCACCTGTATAGATCCAGTATCTGCCCACCTGTAGAGATCCAGTATCTGCCCACCTGTAGAGATCCAGTATCACCTCTAGAGATCCAGTATCTGCCCACCTGTATAGATCCAGTATCTGCCCACCTGTAGAGATCCAGTATCTGCCCACCTGTAGAGATCCAGTATCACCTCTAGAGATCCAGTATCTGCCCACCTGTAGAGATCCAGTATCTGCCCACCTGTAGAGATCCAGTATCTGCCCACCTGTAGAGATCCAGTATCTTCCCACCTGTAGAGATCCAGTATCACCTGTAGAGATCCAGTATCACCTGTAGAGATCCAGTATCACCTGTAGAGATCCAGTATCACCTCTAGAGATCCAGTATCACCTGTAGAGATCCAGTATCACCTGTAGAGATCCAGTATCACCTGTAGAGATCCAGTATCACCTCTAGAGTTCCAGTATCACCTGTAGAGATCCAGTATCTGCCCACCTGTAGAGATCCAGTATCACCTGTAGAGATCCAGTATCACCTGTAGAGATCCAGTATCACCTCTAGAGATCCAGTATCACCTGTAGAGATCCAGTATCACCTGTAGAGATCCAGTATCACCTATAGATCTGTTTATCCTCCTGTTAAAATGTGGAGACATTTCTGACCAGAAAGAGATTCTGGATGAAAAGAAGGATCTGAACAGATCAGAACCATCAGTTTTAGTCTGAACTCATCCTGAGAGGAAACATGTCTCACCTGAATCTGGTTCATTACACAAAATGTGTTCAGTCCTCCTAGAGATCCACTTTGAAAATGTCCAACTTCCTGTAAGACTGACAGCTGCTTCCAAATCACACACAGGGGTTTTTGTCTTATAGTTTTAAAGGTGAGGTCATTGAGGTGTGATGTCATTGAGGTGTGATGTCATGTCAACCAGGAAGACCATAATATCCATTTCCTGTCATCTTCTAAAAACTGAGCAAACTGTCTGACCTTATCATTCTTCTGTTTCTAATTGCCCGTAAACCCTGCCTGCTCAGCCATCTAAGGTCACAGTGCAGCAGTACATCAGTTAAATTTGCCTCATCTTTTCAGGTAGTCATGAGGTGTTGAGGGACACTTAATAACATACCCTTTTGGTATGACATCACAAATAAGGGGC
>CM075186.1:30288833-30303833 GCA_037577475.1 Chaunax sp. Z400
AAATGAAATATTCTTATGACTATAATCTGAAATACATTATATATTGATTAGTCCCTTATATTCTTACCGTATAGCTGCCACCTTAGTCGTGGTTGGTAATATACATTAAACATGTTTAAATGATAGCTGTCTCATGTCTTATTTTTCACACAGTTATTAATCTAGTTCCGAGCCATCATGGAGTTTTTAGGATACTGCTGTAATTCTGATTCTGTTGGAAGCTCATTGTCTGTCTGATAGGCCCAAATATAAGGTGCAAAGCATTAAATTAAAGAAACTGAACAATTCATGACAACATATTCCAAATCACAAAAAACAGCAATGTTAAAAAAACACAACCACATTGTAGGCAACACAAGGGCCAGAATTTAAAGAAAATAAAAACAAAAGGTTTCAAACTAATACATTTTTTTCAGCAGTAAGCTATTAGTTATATTGTACTAAATCACAACTTAAGTTATCTGATGACACTTTAACTAGAGCAGATCTTTATTATAGGATCCTCTTTATTTTACAGCAGTTGGTCCAACCACGATCCACAGGATCCTACAATACGAGAAACCACTGTATTTATTAGACATGAATGTGTAGAGGAGGAGAGAGGAGCTCAGTGCATCATGGGAAGTCCCCCAGCAGTCTAGGCCTATAGCAGCATAGCTAAAGACTAGCCTAAGCCAGCCTTAATTCTAAGCTTTATCAGAATAAGCCTCCTCTTAAATGTAGAGAGGGTGTCTGCCTCCTGGACCCAGACTGGAAGATGGTTCCACAGGAGAGGAGCCTGATAACTGAAGGCTCTGGCTCCTGTTCTACTTTTGGAGACTCTAGGGATCACAAGGAACCCTGCATCCAGGGAGCGTAATGTTCTAGATGGGTAGTAGGGTACTACGAGCTCCTGAAGGTATGTTGGTGCCTGACCATTAAGGGCTTTGTACGTGAGGAGAAGGATTTTAAAATCTATTCTGGATTTTACAGGGAGCCAATGCAGAGAGGCTGATACAGGAGAAACATGATCTCTGATACTAGTTCTGGTCAGGACACGTGCAGCAGCATTCTGGATCAGCTGGAGAGTCTTTAGAGACTTGTTGGGACAGCCTGATAATAGGGAATTACAATAATCCAGCCTGGAAGAAACAAATGCATGGATTCATTTTTCTGCATCTTTTTGAGACAGAATGATTTTTGATATATTAACAAGTGAAAGAAGGCAGTCCTAGAAATATGTTTTATATGGGAATTAAAGGACATATCCTGATCAAACATAACTCCCAGAGTCCTCACGGTGGAGCTGGAGGCCAAGGTAATGCTGGAGGCCAAGGTAATGCTGGATGCCAAGGTAATGCTTGATGCCAAGGTAATATCATCCATCGTGGTAATATCATTAGATAGTGTGTTTCTGAGATGTTTAGGGCCCAGCACAATAACCTCCTGACGTATCCAGTTTTTTAATATATGTAAGACATGCCTGAAGTTTAATTAGTTGATTAGTTTCACCTGGTTTCATTGATAGTATAACTATGTGTCATCTGCATAACAATGAAAATTGATAGTGTTTCCTGATAGTATTACATAGAGGGAGCATATATAGGGTGAACTATATATATATATATATATATATATATATATTTTTTTTTTTTTTTTTTTATTAATTTTTTTTTTCTCAGACTTGACAAAAGTCCTCATTGGGAGCAGAAGATGATAAACCAACACCAAAATAAAAACAGTACAGAACCAGATTATGACAGCTCATAATTTTAATCATCATTAACAAGTATAGGTGTGGATTTACACTCTGTTCATATCTTTGCTTTGTGTGTAGTTCTGTACATACTCTGTGCGTGCAAGGCAACAATAAACATTACAGTAGAAAATAAATTTTCCCTGGAGTGAGGCTCAGGTCACTGACAGCACATGGAGCGATCAGCTTGAGGTCTGCTCTTACTAAATACACACCATTGTCCACAACCACCCTGAGAGTTTGATAGATCGAATACACTTTTGTTTTCTCACAATATTCAGCCATAAATTGGGATCTTATCTTGTCCTCCAGTGATATGATAAGGGATGTGCATGATTAGTCGATTAAACATTGCTAACCTCTGTAAGCGGCACCATAAAATACTAAACCTACTAGCCTATTATAATTCTATTAAAGTACATGTAGGACCCATTTTTAGAGCTAAGTGCATGTAGGGACACCACATTGGTCCAGTAGGGGCCACCTGTTTGCTTTGGATCAAATACAGTAAAGGTCGGAACTTTCATTCAGGGGACGGACAGTTTTCTGACTACTATGCTAGGCTAATGCTGAGTTGTTGTATGTGTGAAATGTTTGGCTGTATGGATATTTATGAACAACGGTTATGGATCCTTGCATATTTAGTGAGGAACATGAAGAGAGAGCAAAAAAATTCCATCGAAGACAAGAAGTGTGAGATGTTCTGTTTCGTCCTTCAGTGACTTTAACCTTAGAAACAGAACTCAAAATGTTTAACCTTATAGATTTTATTGTCTCAGTTTTAACAATGAATTCTTTCGGGCCACATTTTTTATGAAAAGTTTTTTCTTTGTGTTTTCAAAACCTTCTGCGTTGACTCGGCATAATTTTCTAAACGATCCCCGTACACATGCCCTGTAGTCTGTATGCCAGGGCAGCTGGTGGTGGAACTCTTCAAATCAACACCACAGAATAAGATCAAAGTGGTGGTTCAGCAAATCTAGTCTGCAGTACAAACAAAACCGACCGTCTGACGTTTTTGTTGTTGTTGTTGTTGTTGTTGTTGTTGTTCTGGCCATAACAAGCTGTCTGCTGTCTGTGTACGCAAATAAGGCTGGCAGGAACCATAACAGGCACGTACGAAGTGGTGCTGTGTCATCATCGTTTTCAGTCAAAGTTGTGTTTTGCCCGTTTACATGACACGGATACGGTGGCATTTTCAAAAGTTTGTGGTTTCAGTCCACGAAAATGCCGTTCTCATGTAAATGGACGGCCAAAACATAAGATTTCCGTTTTTGAGTGAAATGGTTGTCATGGAAACTGTCCCTTAGTTGACTAGTCAGAGTGTAATCTTTCGTTTGAACTTCAGGGAAATTAGTCCCTGTTTATAATGAGTGTAGTGATTATTGTCTAATGCTGATGTCATTCTGCAGAAATACATCAAAACATGACGAGATTTAAAGTCCTGTTTGTTATCTGGAGAATCCAAAAGGCTTAATCTGGAGAAAAAAAAACTCAAAAGATTTTTTCCACATGATTTGACTTACAGAAGTGTAAACTAAATGGATATGATGACATCATTTTTAATGTATAAATTTATAATATTAAGCTAACAGTGTTTGGTGTTTTAATTAACTGCACCAAGGAGTGGTGTTTTCCAGCTGGCAGTAGCTGTCCTTTACACCAGGTGTGAGTCAGAGCCCAGTGGAGTCTAAAGGTGTGTTCATGTCACAAACAGCCTGGCTGCGTATTACTCACTGCACACATGGCTGCTCATCTCTGCTGGGTGGTGCAAATTTAGACAGGAGTTACATAAGTTAAACAATATGAGCATAAAACTACTGTTATACTTGCTGCCTGATGACAGCAGTTCAGTCATGATCAACATCTGGAGATGAGAGAATAGTTAGTCTGGAGAAACATATCTGGTATTGTGATAGTTTTGTGACAGCAGTGTGAAGAAGAGGGCGATGAGATGTGGTCAGCGTATAATTCAAGCCATACATGAACTAAAACAGTGATGAATGTGCACTGACTAAAAACACACACCTGTTGGCCCACAGATAAGGACCATGGAATGTCATGGAACATTCAGAACTTCTGTTGTTGTTAGCGATTCACTGCAGCTGTTTTCTACCAGAGGGAACAATGTTCACGCTACTCTCAGACCTCAGCCTCACAGACTCTGATGTCAGTGATGTCACAGACCCCTCCTCCTCTCTCTCCCAGGTGTGCCTCAGGTAAGTCAGTTTGTACGTACTATTGGGAGAGAGGGGGCTCAGTTCTTTGGTCTGCTGGCTCTGCCTTCGTTGTGTGTGGTTCAGAGACCACCTCTCTTCTCTCCCGTTCGCTGTTTCTGACGTCCACTGTGGCTGAAACTGTTCCAGAGCTCTTTTGGGACAGAGGACTCTCTGGGGGGGTTTCTGGAGATGCAGATGCATCTGGGATTGCGCTAAGGATCTTTTCCTGGGGTGGTGGAGACACCAGCAGTTGTTCTAAAGTTTGGGAAGAAGCTGGTCCTGTACTGGGATGCTTTTTCTGGGATGTGGGGGTCACAGGAGGCTTTTCCAGGGTTTGGGTTAGTGCTGGAGGCCTTTCCAGGATGGATGCAGCTTTGTCAGGACTGAAGAGTGGGGGAGTTGATGCTTCTTGCTGAGCCTTAGCTGTAGAGGAGGGACACCCTGAATTTTTGGTTTCATCCACTCCTGGAGAGGGGTGCTTGGCTGATGTCCGTCCTCTCTCTGCCTTCAGCTGCTCCTTCTGGACAGCCTCCTTCTTTTCTTCAGCTGTCTGTTTCCCTGTGTCGCTGGCTGGATGGATGAGGAGAAGACAGATGGATCATTGACAGATTTAGACTGCACACAGAAAGACAAACAACAAATTGATGACAAAGACAGAATAGAAAGTAAGTTATGAATGTGACTGATAGACCTCTCTCTGCTCTTTGTGCTTCCTCTCTACTACAGGGATCTTCAGTGCAGATGGGCAGATCCCCTCTGGTTCCCCGGATACGGATGGGCGACCTCTGTAACACCGCCTTCAGCTCTAACAAAGATACAGACAGAGGTAGAGATGTAGGGACTCTTTGGAGACAAGAGCTCAACTATAATTATAAAAAACTAAACTAAAAACTAGAAAGCACTCAGAGAGCGCAGACATCTGCCAAGGCTGCTCAGTTTCCCCATGTTGGCATTTCACTCCAAAGCAAAAGTCCCATGATGCAACCCTCTGAATTAAGTCATTTAAAGTTTGACAGGAAAAATTAAAACAAATCTTTGCAATTTACTAAAATCTTTATTTATTGTGGCTGTTAGTTGTTCATATTGTCATCTCTCATAAATAAACTGCAATGCCACAACAGGTAATTGACACTTGTAACACTTTAAGAGTTGTTACAAAGACACACAAACAGGCAGGAGAACAGGAAGTATATTAAAGCGGGGTAATGTTTGTTGAAATTTATAAGCCGTTATATGGACATGAATCAATTAGATACATTTGTCAGGACGGAGACACTTAACATTACAAGTGTACATGTGGCAGTTTAATCCTATAATAATAAAGAATAAATAAATAATTCCTGGATCCAGACGGTGATCCAGATCACCACCAAAATCTTATCAATTCTTCCTTGGGCCACTTCCAACATCTCCTGAAAATATCATCAGAATCTGTTGATTATTTTTTCTTTTATTCTGTTCACAAACAAACCAACAAACCAACAAACCAACCAACGCCTGCAAAAACATAACCTCCTCCCTTGGCAGAGGTAACAAACTAAATGCAGGTGAGAGCGAGGGTTCACAGGGTCTTCATGGCATGTTGTTTTTGGAGTGGGGCTGTGTGCAATTGAGCAATCAAATGTAAATAATGGGAAAGTGGTGCAATTCCTGCACCTCACCCTGACTAAAAAAAATATTTGTAACTAGTATGTAATCTATGTACTATTTAATACTAAAGGTCAGTACATTCTAAAAATCCCACATACTGTTTTAGCACACTAAATAGCTGGCTTGCTATGAGTTGAGGCTGAGTGTTGGCTAATACTTGTAAAAATGATAAGCTAACATCATCCAAGACAGTGAAAAAACCATCTATCTCCAACAACAAGTTATCCAACTAGCTAATTATTTACATGATGATGGTGATGCCTCAGTTAATAGTGATGCTTGTTTATGGAGGGTTCAACTCTCCATGAACAAGTGACATGCCGTTAGCTTCAGCACTGGCTGAAGACGTGCTAATGTTAGCTTCAGCACTGGCTGAAGACGTGCTAATGTTAGCTTCAGCACTGGCTGAAGACGTGCTAATGTTAGCTTCAGCACTGGCTGAAGACGTGCTAATGTTAGCTTCAGCACTGGCTGAAGCTGGACCAAACCTGACATGAACAGCAGGTCATCTTGGGTCTTTGCTCAGTTGTCCAGCTGCATTTCTCCTTCTTGCTACATAACCAGCAGATTATATTATTTTCTACCTTTTAACATCTTTTGCTAAAGCTGATCGCTCTGCTGAACTGATTCCCGGTGGACGTTCTCCTGACTTGTTCTCTCAGGTCTCACCTTGTGTCATGGCCATAGCGTCCTCGTGGACAGACACAGCCCTGCGTTGTGGGAGGGGCTTCATGTAATGTCGTGTCTTAGGAAGACTCTCTGGAAGTAAGCAAACCACACAAGCTTTGAATGGATCTCTTCATCATTAAAGTTCAACAAAATGGGTTGTATTATAAATGTAATGTAAATCTATCTACTGTCCAAACTAAAGTCAGAAAGACTTTTTTCATATTAGACATTATATTTCACATAATATTATTGTGAATAATATTATATAAATGTACATTTAAATGTTACATTATACACACTAAACAATTCAACTTAATGAAAAACATGAAATGATCCTTATAGTTTTGTCACTTCTTCAGTGGTTTGGTGCCACATGGTGCTCATGTGGCTGATATGTGACTGTGGCCCTGTTCAGACCTGATACTGTACTGACATCCTGAGGGATCTGACCACAGGTGGACAGCTCTGAGTCCAGGTCTGACCACGCCCAAGATCCACTGAGGACACATTTCAGGTCTGATCACTCAGACCTCATTCAGAGGAGGTTGTTGTTGAATCAGGAGAAACTTGGTAACTTTTCGAAACACTTACAGCAAATTCTAAACAATTTGTGCCCTCTCGTAAATTCAGCATTAAATGCAACACGTTCATTTTTTTCTGTTCATCTCAGCTTCTCTACTTAAGTGTGTCTGACCTGCTAACATTTAGCAGCTTTTTGAACACACTGCTTCAACTGATGTCACTAATTACATGAAAGAAAACAACAATTAATCGACAGTAAACATGTCATGTATTACTGATACAATAAACAGTATTTTGAAAAAAAAGTGAATCACTGTCTATAACAAATTCATTGTCATGTAAATGTAAACCCTTATGTTTCTATTTTAATATATTTCTTTCTTTGGCCAGGTATAAACAGTCACACTCACAGCTGTCCACCTGTGATGGGGTGAACACCAGGTCTGAAGGGGGGGTACAGCCTCTTCATAGTCTCCCTTCCAGACACACCTCTCTGGCTGGACCACACCCCAGCTGACTCATAAAGGTGCCAACCTTCAAACCTGATCTGGATGAAGTGATTTTAATGGGATCAGTCAAACTTACCGTCTGTCACGGATTGTGCTTTCTCTGAGCGACCCTGTGTGCTGGGACCCCTCCATGGAGATGGAGTTGGATGAAGCTGCTCTGTCCTGGGGGATGAAGCTGTGGCTGCACCCTGGGCTCCGTCTTGGTTGCCATTCTATGGATGGAGATCAGCAGGTGCTCAACTGTTATGTCACAGCTGATGTGATTGAACATGTGGACAGTTTATGGTGTGGAGCGCCACCAGGTGAAACAGTTTTCAGCATGTTCTCCTTCTAAACTAGTGGCTTCATTAACCTCCGGAGGTCTATGGACAAGCAGCTGCTGGTGGTGTTAAGTGGTGCAGATATGCTCCTCTTCCTCAGTCCTACTCTGGAGAGATCATCACATGACTCTTAGTGACATACAGGACACTGAGAAACGAGCTCCCGCCTCCTCGTGTGTGGATTGGTTGATTTTTGGGACTGTTATGTGTATGTAAACACACCACAAAGCTTCACATGTTGTATACACATGCCAGTTATTATTATAATTATAATTATATAATTATAGTTTTATCTCAGTCGCTCTAACATTTGGTGAAAGTATAGTGTAAAACAAATGGGGTTTTTAGATATTTATTCTATTTTACTCACACATTCCACTGCTTCTATCAACCTATGGCTTTGGTAAACTCATTAAAACAACCAGAACAATTTGTCCACAGGAGTAAAGGTGTTTGTCCACATTGCTGTAGGACAGATGGGAGCCTCATCTCAAAGGATGCTGACGTATTCTAAATGTTGCTATAAAATGCTGAATGTGAACATTTAAGAAGAGAAGAGATGAAGAGGAAGAGAGGAGATGAAGAGGAAGGGATGGAGAAAATGGAGAAGATGCACTCAGAACCCAGAGGGTTAATAATAAATAAAGCTAACATAAAATATTCCTTCTGCAGTTAATCACTGGATTAAACATTACTGCCACCTTGTGGCTCATACTAGTCACTGTACATCATTTTTAATTCACAACACAAATGAAACGTGTCCCTGTTGAAGTTTTAGATGTAGTTTTTAACTGTATAACTATGCTATCAGTTAACTGAAGGGGTGATGTCCCGCACCTTCTTTAGATCATTCAAATCTGTGTTTCTCTTAAATACAGGAGTGGATTTGGGAGGAGAAGGTATTTTAACGTTAATATTTCACATTGAGTTGACCTAAACTCCAGGGATGAGATCAGATGGGTGGCCTTGCATGTGACTGGGTATGGTATTACCTGTGCTTTCAGCTCCTCGCTGCCGTCCTGAGTGGGAGGTCTGAGCTGAACCCTTTCTGCTGAGCTGCTGGAAGGAGGAGCAGAGGAGGGGCGGACTGCTCCTCCTGCAGCAGCCGGGGTGGGGAGAGGAGGCTTGGCAGCGATGGCAGGTTTTGGTGGGAGGGGGCCAGCTGGGCGGGAGGGCTTTGGATAAAGGGGAGGGTCTGGTCGGATGGGGTCCAGTGCTCTTATAGGATGCCTGGGGTCTGCTGGAAACAGATGAGAGCAACAGTAAATCACTTGATTCACTCATAACATAGTTTGTAAATCACTGGAACCTGCTGTTTATTTTACATCATGTAACAACTTTTCTCAAACTGGGGTTGTTTTACTGTATGGAGATAATTCTCTGCCAAAACTTAACAAGTAAACAAAACCTCTTTTACAAACACACAATGATTTTCTAACACACATTAGACACATATCTTGCTTTCCAAGAACAGAACAACCATTAGCAAACTGATACATTTTGTTTCACTAAACTAAAACAAGTCAATCCAACAAACACAACATATTATTATAACACTTCCTGCTTCAGAAACAGACACAGAACATCTGTCAAGTACAAAAAGTATTGACTGCAAAGACAAAAAATACTGTGGCTTTTAAAAGGATTTCTCCGCTGCCCTGTTTTCTTCATTTTTAGGTGAGAAAGTTGTTAATTTCTAAGTATGTGGTCACTTCATTCACATTAATGCCTGTTGGGAAAGTTGTACTGATGTCAGAGACGCTGCTGCTGCAGGCGTCCAATCAGGTGGCTCCTCTCACCAGGAAGGTGTCTCTGATCAGACCACCCTCCCTACCTGAGCCCAGCCTCTAGTCTTTATGATCATATTTATCTGTAATTTTGGCCTAGACTACAGGGATCTCCATCCTTTGGAGACATCATTGCTTAATGACTTCATTAAATTCAGGGACGTCCTCCAGCGTCATTTACAGCAGCGTTCAGGCCGACTCTGACTCTTCTCTGGTTTATGTACACCCCTCTAATGCTCTGAAGTGATTCACTGAATTAAACTTGCCATTTAGCCACCTGAGATAATGCCAACAGTCATGTCATAGTTTTTTGTCTTTGTAAGAAATATTTTGTTGTACCTTTGTTTCTCAAGCATGAAATGTTGTTTTCATGTTGTGTGTTTGTCAAAGTACACTGTGTCACTCAATGAGCTCTGTGACTCATAGGAAGGAGATATACTCATTACCCTTTGCACATGAGAATACTTCTGATTTTAGATAACATCCATACCTGATGAAGTGGACATGGTTCTGGGCTTCATGTATGTGGGAGGCGGTTTAGGCTTGTCCAGGATGGCACCTGAGAGACAGAGACAGCAGGTAACAGATAGTAGTACAGCAGGGTGAACACTGGGTCAGCTGAGACCACTCTAAAAACGTTACATGGCTGTAAGTGGAACTAAAGACATCCAACTAGCAGACAGGAAAGAGGGAGAAATTTTATTATTACTCAGAGAACCACAGGTTCAGCCCATATCAATTCAACCTGTCACAACTTATACGTTTTATGTAGCTATTCACCACAACTCACTTTGATTTTATGACAGCAGCAACAAACATGTGAATAAAGGTTTCTGTAAGATTGAACAGACAGAAGTGGTTTCTTATTTTCTTTTAACTCATAAACAGTTTTATTTAAGAAATACAATCCCAAACTCTTTTTACTGAAGAGTGTAAAATGTGTTTTTAAATATAAAATAAATGGCTATGGTAAAGACAGATAAAATAATGCACACAGCTTACCTTCAGAATTGGCTTTTCTCAGCTCATCATCTTTATTCTACAACAACACAATATGAAACAACATTTGTTGCACTTTGTAATGATCATATCCTACAAACAGAGAAAATATGACATAGACCAGTTTCTCTTTTCTGATAATATAGGAAATCTGATGAATTCTATATTCACTCTCTGCCCTGTGCTTATTTACTACAGGACTAAATAATAAACTTAGGTCAGTTTATTGATTTGATTTGATTTAGTTATGATGATGATTTATCACCAGGCTATTTGGGATCTTCAGCAGACAAATGATCACACAGCTGGAAACAAAAAACATTTTTTTCACATGATCTAAACATATGACAGAAAACTGGGAGTGAACACACCTCAGATGTTGGTAATATGCTTTAATTCTACATTTGTAAAACCTGTTATTTTGTTTCTAACCTGTCTGATTGTCTAATTCCTCATGTTTCTGACTTCTTTTAAGTGATGTCACTGGCCGGGCATGTCCATCTCCCCTTTGCTAGCTAAACAACTTTTAAACAATGAGTGTCATCTCCCATAAAAGCTGGGTACACCTGCCTCCTTGGCTGGTGGACTCTCTGCCTCCACCGTCTCCCAATCCTCTGTCTCATCAACAACTCCATCTGACTGCATATGAGCAAAGTCAGCCATGTTTAACTGAGGAAGAGGAGGAGGTGGAGGAGGAGGAAGAGGATGGCTGCTGCACATTCCTGTGTGTGGAATAGTTCTAGTGATACAGCCGATCACAGTCTGCAAAATCCATCAGGAAAATGATCATTCTGATTAATGGCTGATGGGATGCAGGTGATGAAATGATGGTTCAATCTCTTTCTGCTGCCTCAAGATAGCAATGCTCCCACAATTTTAACATTTTACCACGCCTCATTTAACACCTGACCACACCTCATTTAACACCTGGTTTAACAGCTGACCACGCCTCATTTAACACCTGGTTTAACAGCTGACCACGCCTCATTTAACACCTGACCACGTCTCATTTAACACCTGACCACGTCTCATTTAACACCTGACCACACCTCATTTAACACCTGACCACGTCTCATTTAACACCTGACCACACCTCATTTAACACCTGACCACGCCTCATTTAACACCTGACCACGCCTCATTTAACACCTGACCACGCCTCATTTAACACCTGACCATGCCTCATTTAACACCTGACCACACCTCATTTTAACACCTGGTTTAACAGCTGACCACGCCTCATTTAACACCTGACCACACCTCATTTAACACCTGGTTTAACAGCTGACCACGCCTCATTTAACACCTGACCACACCTCATTTAACACCTGGTTTAACAGCTGACCACACCTCATTTAACACCTGACCACGCCTCATTTAACACCTGATTTAACAGCTGACCACACCTCATTTTACACCTGATCACACCTCATTTAACACCTGACCACACTTCATTTAACACCTGGCCACACTTCATTTAACACCTGACCACACCTCATTTAATACCTGACCACACCTCATTTAATACCTGACCATGCCTCATTTAACACCTGACCACACCTCATTTTAAAATCTGACCACACCTCATCTTAACACCTGACCACGCCCTGACCACACCTTATTTTAACACCTGACTACACCTCATTCTAACACCTTACCACGCCTCATTTAAAACCTGGTTTAACAGCTGACCGCACCTCATTTAACACCTGACCATGCTTCATTTAACACCTGGTTTAACACATGACCACATGTCATTTTAACACCTGACCACGCCCTGGCCACACCTCATTTTAACACCTGACCACGCCCTGACCACACCTTATTTTAACACCTGACCACACCTCATTTAACACCTAATCACATCTCATTTAACACCTGACCATGCCTCATTTTAACACCTGACCACGCCTCATTTAACATCTTACCACGCCTCATTTAACGCCTGACCACACCTCATTTAACACCTGACCACACCTCATTTTAACAGCAACACTAACATGGACACAACTACATGTGATAATTAAACTACATCTGATACTTAAACTACCTCTCATACTGAAACTACATCTAATACTTAAACTACATCTGATACTTAAACTACATCTGATACTGAAACTACATCTGATACGCAAACTACATGTCATACTGAAACTACATCTGATACTGAAACTACATCTCATACTGAAACTACATCTGATACTTAAACTACATCTCATACCGAAACTACATCTGATACTTAAACTACATCTCATACTGAAACTACATCTGATACTTAAACTACATCTCATACTGAAACTGCATCTGGTACCTAAACTACATCTCATACTGAAACTACATCTGATACTTAAACTACATCTCATACTGAAACTACATCTGATACTTAAAGTACATCTGATACTAAGACAAGGTGAGCTCTGGGTGTGAAAACGATGCTTCATCAGTCAGACACTGGCAGTGAAACCACTGGCCTGTGCACCACAGAGGCCACTGTGTTGCCATGAACTTGATGAGTATGGTGTTATCACTGAGAGGAATGATGAACAAACTGTTGAAAATAAGACATTATAATAAAGCAGGCCACTGGAGGCCCCTTCATGATACCAACATGTTACAATGGGATCTATCCAAAGGTGGTATGATCAATAGCAACCATTCAACCAGATATATACTTATCATGATATGAACTATACAAGAATGTGTGTCTTTATACATCACTGTGGGACAGCACACACTAGTTTTATGACCTAACACAACATAAAGATCAGGATGTAGCGCCTCATCACAGACCCATCAACACACACACCCTCAGAGCAGGACACACATGTCACAAACACAGGCACTGGGCTAAACCCCTCACACCCCACCCCACACCCATCTTACCTGGCTTGTCTTGGTGTCTGCAGGTGGAGTTTTGGCCATGCCCATTCTGTGTAGCATTACCTGAAGCCTTTGTTCAAAACTAGACGTGCTCTCAGACGTGCATTTCTGGAGGATGATACATGACCATTTAGAACAGTGTTCGTTCACACACACACACACACACACACACACACACACACACACACACACACACACACACACACACACACACACACACACTGCTGCAGATGTTTTAATAGTCAGTTTTGTGAGTTGTTGAGTTTGGAGAAACTTTATAAACTTTCTTTGCTTAATATATATTCACACTTCATCAGTAGTGATTATATTAATGTTTGAGTGTTTCCCATATTAATCAAACACCTTACAATTGGTTCTTTAACAATGTTTGTTTAATGGAGTTTGCGCATATTAATTTTGTGGAGATAAGATAACACATATATTAGATTAAATACATTTCTTACAGTGATGTATTTCTTCTACAGGTACACTCTTCTTGGTCACTAATTCCTCTTGCTTCTGTTTCTCAGCTTTTTGTTTTTGTTTGTTATTGTTTTGTTGTTTTGTGGCAGCTAAGCTACTAGTGAAACTCAACACTTCCTGCATATTTTTTGCACAAAGGACTTCCTCTAACTTGGAGGAAACACTGAGCCACTTTTCATGTGAAACACCTGGGTGTCAGAAAGTGTAGTTTAAATCAAGTTATTCTTTTGGGCATGGTTTGCCTTTATTGATAGGACAGCCAGAAGAGGTGACAGGAAATGTGGGGGGGAAGACGTGCGGCAAATGGCCACGGGTCGGACTGGAACCCACGCCGACCGCTAGAGGACTACAGTCTCGGTACATGGGGCGTGAGCTCTAACCACTGCACTATCTGAGTCAAGATTTTAAAAAGCTGATCTTTATATTTAAGTGTTGCTTGGATTTATTCTTATGGTTCACAACCTGCACACCAAGCTCTGCAGTTTTCTATGAATAATGATATCATTTATTTTCCAAATGATTGATTGGCCAGTGCCTTTATATGTTTTTATGCTAAGGTTAGGTGTGCAGCACAGGTTACCATGGTGATGAATCCCGGTGAGAAGTTAACCAGAAAAAACATTAACAGAGTTAATAATCGCTAGTAGTAGTAGGACAAAATGTGTCCAGGGCAAAAAGTCTTGTTTGTCTATGGTGTTATTTTTACTGGCAGAGAACTCATGAAGATTTTATAAAACGCATAAAGGAGCCGAAACAACACCTCCTTGCAAACCCAAACGAAGGTGTGCTGAAAGGAGACGGCGGTTCTGACACCTGTACCGAACCGTAAGGGGCAAAATGCACCTACGATGATAATAACTCAGACATTTCGTCCTGCTTTGGTCTTTGGTCTGTACTGCATTCAAATTTAAGTTAACTGGACCAGAGTTCTTTGGAAGCATACATCCATTCAGGGGGCCTTGGTCCGCTTGTTTGGTGTGCACCAAAGTTCGGGGGGGGAAGTGTTCACACTTGTTCCAATGAACCACACTAACAGAGTAATCATACCAGAGTTCGTTTTAAAACTTTAAAACTTGCCAGATGTGAACGTACGCTTAGTGTTCACTCACAAACTACTTTTATCTGCTTGTCTTTCATTTTCTCACACACTAAACCTGTGTTTTAGATGTTTGTTCAGCCACAATTATTCACAGCAGCAGGTGAGCCATGAGTGGTGGAGGCTTTTTT
>CM075186.1:30311333-30313833 GCA_037577475.1 Chaunax sp. Z400
CCATGACCTGATGAATGAGAATCTCGTATGCATCAAAATCTCTTATTCACTATTCACTTCTGCATGATCTAGAAAAGCAGCTTCATGTCTACCAGGAAGATGAACAACATTAATAAAAATCTCACACAGGACTGGACCAGTCCAGCCTGGTCTGATCAGTCTATTTAAATTTAACAATATAATCAGACCTAGTGTGTAAACCTCTATATCCAAATGTCCACCAGGGACCAGAAACATTACTGCAGACTTAACAGAACAAATAAACACAACATCATTAGAGTTCATTTATCTTCTTTGCATGGCTGTTAGTGACTTTCAAAAGTCATTTGGAAATTCCAGCTGACGTTTTAAGTCATGCCATCTATTGTATGTAACATCTTTGACCGAGTCAGCCATTCTAATGACCTATGACATCCCGACTGTCCCAAAGTCTTTGGCCAAGGCCTTTGGAATGCCATGTGATCCGGCTAAAATAATGGCCATTATGCTTCAAACCTCGACTCGGCCGTTACTCTAGTCTTCATAGTGCTGTGGATGTGTTGTGGCCACGGCTTCACTCCTCTGGATCCTGGCATCCTCAGCCTCCTCTATCCACAGCCGGTCTCACCACAACTGAGGGAATGACACCACCATCCCCAAACTATACTTTGTCTCTAAATGTAACAGGATTCAAACACGTTCTGCCACAAAACTCAACTAGAACTAGAGGACTAGCTTAAATTTAACCTACTGAAATAAACATTCATAATAAAATAAATCAAACATTTTCACATCCTGTTACAGAGTTGATAACTAGATTAACGTAACAACCATTATATGATAACTTTAAAGGATTTCATTTAACATAACTCGGCAAACAACAATTTTTACAACAGTGGATATTTATACAGAACTCTAACATGACTTTAAACCCTTTATATTTCACCTAATTTCCTTTTTTCATGTAGACTAAAAGCCTTCTGCTGAATCTTTTTATATCGCTGCTGAAGCTGCTGTGGGCTGAGCACAAAGTAACTCCAGTTCAGGATAGTTGTCATGTGTATGCATTATTCTAACTGGGTCAAGCCCAGTCTGCAGAAACACACTTGTATGTATATGAACCTATGGAGGTAGAGTTGTGTGGATACAAACCTTCTGCTAACCATATTACTATTTCATAAATAATACAGGTGTGATTAAAACTAAAATAAGGTGATATGCTATGTAAAAGATAAATGTGACAAATGTCTAATCCTTTAAAACATATATTCAATTTTAAAACAATATAGTTGATGTTACCTCATCAACTTCATTAATTTTGGTAATATAAGCTTATTCGGAATTTGAAGGACATGTGAAGTTGTGGAATGCTCAGAAACAGCTGATTGGACCATTCCAGGGGTTAAGATGTTCATAAAAGGTGATGGGTATGAAAGGGGCATCAGAGGAATGAGCTTCGATCTATTAGCCAACGCAGCATTATAGACTGACAGGATTATGTTTAGGATTATACTACATGGTCTCAAGAACCCTTTATGAAACACTGTCATGACATCGTGATCATGACATCATTTAGCGGCACATTTACATCCTTTATAGCTTTGAGCCTGTAGTGATGTTTTCAGTTAGTTTCTCAGGGCTTCTGGAGACTTGGATTACATCATCCAAGCTGTATGATGTCATATTATGCTTTTTTCCATCTTCTTCAGGTGTTTAGGAGAATGCTGGGACACAGATTTGAGGTGGAGCCCTAGAAATGTTTTGGGACTGTCTTCTTACAGAACTGGTGCCTTTTGTGGATCCAGCTCTTCTACTGGGTCTCATTGAGGTCAACAGCAAGTAGAAGTGATGGCTGTTGGATGAACCCATATCTGGACTCATACTTTGACAATCACATCTGGTTACCTGAACTGTTCTGATTCCATCCGACTGATGTGTTTTTGTTTCAGCCGTTTAGGAACGCTCTGCTCACCACTAATGATAAAACTCCTGTTATAACAGGGAACATCCACTGTCATCTGTGTCATTGTGCTCCATTCTGGTGCATTTTCTGATGTTAATGGTTGAAGGTCACAGAAAGCTTGTGGTTAAAGAAACATGCTGCCAGGAGAAGGAAACCTGTCATGGACAACAGACATTTCTGTCTGGTTTTATTGTGTCTGTGTTTTGGTGGTCTGTACTTCTGCCAGCCTCCTTTTCCCTCCAAACCTGCCCCTCATCAACCTTGTAGTCCCTCCCTGCTGCCACCATTTTTCCAACCAATCAGCTCCATTCTTGTTCTTTTGTTTCTTAATTCATTCCCCTCACCTGAGCTTCTCTCTGTTTACCTGACCTTCATCCCCTCATCAGTCCAGTTTTGAGTTGTCTGCTTGTTTGCTAGTCACTCATTTTTGTTATGTCCTGTAAACAGTTCTTCTGATCCTGCCTACCTGTCGTTTTGTGAATTTGGGTCCACCTAGGTCCACCATGGACCTAGAGGACATTTGCCTCATCAACTCTAAGTCTTGGTTTTTGGAAGCTT